>VDFB02050388.1:0-137556 GCA_007258455.2 Sequoia sempervirens
TCACAATGAAAATAATAATTAACACATGGATTTCCTTAAGCTAAACTTGGTAAAGGAGAACATGATAGAGATATAGCATTTTTTAAAGGATATCATACTAGGGAGCAACCAAAATTTGTATACCTAGCAAGATTTAGAGTTACATGTGCAAGTGTGGATTAGCATAAAGTACTTTTCTAGTAGATCTTCCAAAAACCATAAAGATCAAAAGTTCTTTTGTTACTTGAAGAGTACAATATCTTACCACAACAATATTGTGAAACACTAAGTAAATAAGAAAACAACATTCTCTTAACAATGTAGATGCAATCACATGTATAGTGTGGATTTGGGAACTTCCATATTTTTTTAATTGCATACTACAAATTAGTGGGGAGCATAAGAAAATATGGAATGTGTTGAATATATTGGGTGTCATGATCAAAATAGATTATTTATATATATAATTTGAAATAAATATTAATTGTATTTATATGCATCTATTAGTGATAAATTCCCTTTATTGTTTTATCATCATTGTTAGTATATTTATGGGTTTGTGTGATTAATTTTTTAGGTAATTTTTAGGAAATTGAGGTGGTTAGAATAGTTGAAAAAATGGATTTATAAGACAAATGTAAAAGCATGTATATCATTTTACATAATACATTGATATATATTTTTTCATGTGCTTTACAACATAGCTCAATTTATTTGTGTGATTATAAATTCCAATAGTAGTACATCAAATAGATTGAAAAACTAAATATATTTCTTATTATAGAATAAGCAATGAAGATGAATTATAAGAGATCAACTTGTCAAAGGAAGGAAAGAAAGATAATTTCATCTATTTTCATATCTGCTTTGTGCTATAATTAATGTGTTCTATGATATAGAGGGGAATCATATTAATAAATTATTTTATTATTTTAATTATGTTTTATTTTTCTAAACTTATTTGTGGTGTTTAGAATGGTTTTGAATTTCTATATGTTATACTAATTGCAGTACTATTTAGTTGCTCCTAGGCACAAGTTTGACTATTCTCTAGGGAGAAAAAGGGGTTGATGGAATTCATAATATAAATTTGTTTTACAAGGCCTCCAATTTAAAATAAAAATATAGTACTTAGGATTTTCTAACCATAAGAATTATATTTACTCTTGTAGATGATTATAAAAAGATAAGGTTTTGGATTCTAAATTTCTATAACAAGCTCTATTTTCCTACTTATATAAGTGTGAGTGCTACCATCCACCATTTCAAATTGACTTTCATGTTGGTTGAATCTACTTATCTATGTTACTGGCCACTTGGGTGGACTTCTTATTACATTATAAGACTACCGATTATTGATAGAAAAATTTCATGTTGGCACTAGTTCTTAAATGGTCATATAGAGGATCTCTATCATTGAAAGAGGTAAAATGTAGTTATTCTTGGGACAAATTAAATTCTATTTTATATCTAGTGGATAGAACCATATAGTGTTATGCTAGAAAGGAAAGTGGAAATATCATCATCTAAATGATGGCACCATAAGCACCAAAAGAGACACTTTTAGCACCTATAACTCAACTCTACTCCTCAAAACTAATAAAAATTATTAAATTACCTTCCAGTTATAGGTGAATCTATATCTGCTCAAAGACTCACACTAATCACTATCATTTTTGTATGTAAATGTAGCATACATAAACACAATTGCAAGTATAAGCATGTAATAAATCTCAAAGGAGTGATTGACTTATCAAGTATTGAGACCAAAAATCACATACCAACATATCAAAAGGATGCAATTTAAATAAAACATTATTTCAAATTATATCAAAAAAATATTTACATACACTAAGCTCATATGTAATACCCTCCTATTACTGAATTTGGGCTGTGTATTTTAATAGCTTTGGTTTGATAAAATCTTTGTGATAGTACTATCTATTGTTTTGGTTTGGATGGATTAGACTTTTGGTGAGGATGTTATTTCATTGATGGGCATGGTTCTTTGATGCGGCATTTATGATTTGATGATGTTAGTTGATTTGATAATATATTGATGCAGTGAATTGGTAATTTTATTTTTTATGATAGAGATGAGTTAATTAGAAATGTTGTTTCATCATTGATATTATAATTGTTAGAATAGATGTGATGAGAGGGCAGTGAAGCATCACTGCGTTCACAGTGTACACTGCGCTGCAATTCCTTCTCACGATATGATATTTTTCGATTAGATATACATGTGTTACTTGATGTTTATTTGGATGCAAGATTTGCGAGGGAATAAAGTCTTGATTCCACCTGCTTGGCCGGGATAGAACATTAAATTAACCTTGAATTAAAATGTTGAAAAAAGGGGAGTTGATTTGGAAGTGTCCCCGTCCCAAGTTCGTCATCCTGTTGTGAATTGTTGTGTCATGATTGAAGTTTTTTCCTTGTTGTTGTGTAATTTGATTGTTGAGTATTTATGGTTAGTGTTTATTTAATTAATCTTATTTTATAAGATTAATTAATGTTGCCTTGTTGTTTTAACTAATTGTAAGTTGGTAAAATGTTGAATTTTAAATATTTGGTAAATTAAAAAGTTATTTAATTAATTAAAAATGTAAGAAATTAATTTAAATGAATATTGATGATGATAATTAAATATTATCTTTTTCTTAATATTAAATTAGAAAATCTTGTGTGGATAATATCTTGAGAAAATAATTAAATTTTAATTAAAATTGTAGATAAGTGTGTGCTTTTAATAGCTGGAATAAGGACCAATGAGAAAGGAGGATTTTTGAGGAAAAAGCTGGAGCTTTATTGTTTTTGATTTATTTTTATTTTGAGAGAGTTTTTTTTCACACACAGATTTTTCTGTTGTTTTGGTCTGTAAAAGAAAAGAAAAGAGAAAAATAGTTTTCTGGGTTTTCTGGGTAAAAGAATTGTTGTTGAAGAAAAGAGAGATTTAGAAGAGAGTTGAAGGCAGGAATTTGAGAAGAGGCTCCAGAGGGGATTCTACATCGAATGAAGGACTCCAAGTTTTATTCTTTTAATTTATTATTATTATATTGTTCTATAAGTAAAATCTGGTTTGTTGTGTTTGAAAATTCATTCCTCTATTTCTTTTGAAAGTGGTTTTGTGATTGAAAACTTGTTTGTTTTAAATCTTTGAATCCTCTATAGGAAATTATAGTGAAACCTTCAAGATTTCTTCACTAAAACTTAGAGGTGGAAATAATTGTTTTGAAAATAAAATTCTTTTATTAGTTGAAATTTGTATATCCAGATCTGTATTGAGCCTATTAGGAAAATAATTTATTTGTATGATTTGTTTTGAATCTCTCTCTCTCTCTCTCTCTCTCTCTCTATATATATATATATATATATATATATATATATTTGATTCTTTTAAAATATATATATATAAATTTATATATAGTTCGAATTTCGAAATATTATGTATTGAATAAATAATTATGCATTTAATTGTGATTATTTTGAAATTATTTGTAAGCAAAATTCATGTGAAAATTATATTAAAAATAAATTTAATTTCAAAATAAAAAATTTTAATTTTAAAAATTCATTGGGGGTGGGAGGTTGGCCGAAGCCGTACCCTACCCCGACCCCATGGTGGCTGTCTGGAGTCACCACATTGCCTGCTTGGTAGAAATTTCTTTGATGCCGATCGTGAAGGCTAGCCTCCTGAGGGGTATGTGAAATGCTGCCACTTTGTGTGTGGAATCCGGGCCAAATAAAATTTGCTTTATTTTATTTATTTTTTAATTGTTTCTTTTAATGCGTTTTTTGAGTTTGATTTTATATATATATATTTAAATTATAATTTTAAAAGATGATATTTATTTTAATATATATTTATTTTATAATTTTAAAGCATGATATTTATTTAATGTTTTCATAAATTTTAAAAGATGATATTTATTTAATATATATTTATTTTATAATTTTAAAGCATGATATTTATTTAATGTTTTCATAAAATGATTATTTTAGTTTTATATATATACATATATGCTTCATTTTATATATATATAAATGCATAAAAGCATATGTAAGTATATGTGTATAATTGCATTTATATGTGTAGTCGGTTGGTTATGCTACGGATGAGAAATTAATATGATATTTTTTACAAGTTATAATATTATAGTCTAATTGAGGAAATTGGGAATATACTATGTGATTATTATTAAATTGATTAGTTTAAATTAAAAGATACAATGTTATAGTGTAATTGTGCAAATTAGAAATAAACTATGTGCTTTGAATTTAATTGAACTTTCTTGAGTTATTGATTTATGAGGTTGGTGGAATTTATTGTGCCTTGCAGTTTGTTTGGTGTGGTTCTATTTACTCTTGAAATTATTCATTTTAGTTAATTTGATTTTTCGTTAATTTGGGTTTAGGTCATGTAGAAAACCCTAGAGTTAGCGTATTCTGTTATAGGAATTTAATTTGTTATTTAAGACTTCAAGGGGCGGGAATACTGATGTGTTATTGTGATCTCGTATTTTGATGCTTGGTCTATTTTTTTATCATGGTTATGATTTAGTTTGCACTGGGATTATACCATTTTGTGAATGTGTTTTATGTGTTTTTGCGAGATGGTTATGCCTCGCGGATGGTCCATTTGATTGGATCAGTATTTCTTGTTGGTACAATCCTTTTGTGTTGGCATTTTGTGTTGAGTGTTTAGAGAGAGTGGCTCTAAGTGGGGGCCGACACACAAAGGGGTTGTCAGGGTAACCCATGTAGAGTTAGAGTAATTAGTGATAACCTAAGTAATCAACCGTGGGTGGGGTTTAAACATTAATAAGATAATTGTGATGCCTCATCCGCTTGTTAGTACTATCATAGACTAAAGGGTACCGAGAAGGCCGTGGTTGGCAAGATCGTTGCCTCGTCTTCATGAAAGGTTAACAATTCTGCATGAGTAACCCTATGGAGCGGTGCCTTGAGATAGACTCTCCTCTAACCATGTCCATTTGTATTATTTTATCAAAGTCCTCTGGAAGTAGTCTTTTGATATTATGTCTTGAAATTTATTGATGATGTGTTTCGTGTTTTATTGTAATTATTTGGAAAGTGATTTATTATGTTTCGAAGTGGTCTATTGTTATGTCTTTGGTGGATTGTCGTTGTTTAGTTTCAGTGTGGTCTTTTGATGTTATGTTATCTTGTTTGGAGTTAGTTTTTGTTACTGTTGATGTGCTTGGTCGGGGATCCTTCCTTGTTAACTCCCAGCATGGGGGTGGTTGGGTGGAGCATTGCTTACAGTTAGGTTCCCTTTGGATGCAATTGTTTCTTTCATTGTAGGGTTTTGGAAGATGCTGTTGATCCAGTGTTCTTATGTACCAGATGTATGTTCATACTTCAGATGTAATTTATTTGTTGATGTATCGACTCCCACGTGTGTTGGGAGGATCTTGATGTAATTTGTTATATGTTCATTATGTTGTAATATCATATTGATGTAATGTATATTTAGGCCATGTAATCATTGTGAACTATCATTTGTAATTATTGATTATGTTGTGTTGTATCTATCAAAATGTATATATATATTTATTTGTTATCTTTATGATTAATTCATTTATGTTTTACATATATGGTTTAATATGGATTACTTTTATTAATATGGTTATTGTTAATGAATGTTTTAAATGGTGATGTGAGAATGAATGGTTTTACGTAATTGTTTAGTTATTGTTTAATCTATTATCTTTGTTATGAATTAGTTTAGTAATGTCACCTCGTGTACCCAAGGGATTTAGTTGTGCAACTTAGAACATTGTAATGTTGGAATACTTAAATACATTTAATATGTTCTTTAAAAAAAAAAAATTGTTGTGTCTTTGTTCGTTCCTTTGGGGTTTGTGAGGGCATTACATCATAATACAAGGCCAAGATAAAGTTTGAGTTCCATGCACTAAATCTCATAATCCCTTATTCTAGTGGCCTTTCCTCTCTCTCTCTCCTCTCTCATGTATCTCTTTTTTTTTAAATATTTCTCTAAATATCACTCCCTAATCTCACACAACCTTCTCCTTTATCATACATAGGACAAAACCATACCCTTCTCAAGATAATTTCCCTCTAAACTTCCCTTTTCTCCTTACATGATAACTCATTTCTTAACTAACACATAATAAAAATTAAAGGTTTCTCATATAAGTATAGTAGCCACAAGACAAAACATCCTTGTCTTTATCTATTCATCTTTTCTTATATTCTAATTGGAAATATTTTACATACTATATGATCTATGACTCTACATATATGATCTTTGGTTATTCCTCTCATTCTATGTATCCACATGACTCTCGGGTAAATCTTATAGTTGTGCACCTCTTTCTAATTATTTTTTCTAACCCTATGAATTCCTTCTCTTTTCTACATATCTTAAGAGAGAAGACCTGGTAGTTGAGCACTCTAACTTTGTACCTCTCAAAATCATACATGGTGATGTCAAATTAGTCTCAAATTTTAATAGTAGCTTAAAAATTTTATTATTTAAACCTAAGGTTTCTATTCCATATATCATCAAATTTGATGCAAGAAATATGTCTTACTATAAAAAAAAATTCAAAAGAATACTTTTTTAACCCTAATCTATGATAGACAATTATGAAAACCAATGTTTAAAATCATTTGTTCCAATAGTTAATTTTTTTATGGTCAAATATTATCTACACAAACACTCATTTCACTCTTATTGACTTATTCTACAACACCTATTTCACCTATCTATGTATATACACATCTAATAAATTAAATAATTTAACACTAAAAACTAAATATGTTAACCTGATAAATATATATAATTTACATTACTAAGAAAACATGACCCTATATGAACATATCTCATTTTTATGATAGTTTAAACCTAAAATCCTTTACTTTTTATATGTTGTCACATTTTATTTACCTTTTTGGTCCTAGCACAATATAGATTTGAATTCCATTTGATAGATTTGTGACCATTAATAGCATATGTGCATTAGAGAGACTCATTCACATTAGAGGTAAAGACACTAGGTTCAATCCCTCATAAAAACATAATAAATTTCTTAGGCTTTTGCTCCAATAAAAAACTAAACTTCTTATAGAAATATGAAATGCATTGTTAAATTTCAGTCCATTATCTAATCATTTCTTCTATAGTTAATCAAGTATATCATTTAAAATTGAATAATCATTTAATTTTCATATCATTACTTTTTATCGATAAAGATAATAGAACCTTTATATTATATCAAAAGAATCTTACATTTCAAAATAAATTCTACACCCCAACATGGGATTTAAAAAAGTCACACCATAACCATATTGTGTTTGGGGAGATGATAAGGAAAAAAGATATATCACCCTGCATAGTGGCCGCTCTAGGAAAATAATTTTCACCTTCATTAGATTTTATTGAATTGTTGACAGTGAATTTTCTTGTTGTAAATTGTTGGTGGTGAATTTTCACCCGTGAATTGTTGACGGTGAATTTTCCGTCGGTAAAAGGGTGACGGTGAATTTACTGTATGCCATCCTTGACATGCTGAACTAGAAAATAAATTGAGTTAAAAAGATTAAATGCCTTCAAAAATAGCTCCCCACTAATGACCACCTAAATATGATCCATCCAAAGAAGGGAATCAAAAGGAAAACCATCGACTAGGCCCGTGTTCATGGTGAGAACTGACAAAGAGACCGAGGAGTTCAAAATATCATTTTTATCAAAAATTCCTCCCACAGGTGCAATAACATAGTTGAAATTATAATTCTCCAAAAGAACTTCCAGAGTAGATAGAGAATAGAAATGGTTGAACAATAAGTTACCATTAGAAATTTGGCCATTTCTTTGCACCAGAGGACATCCATGCAATTAGAGAGGAAATTCGAGACAACTTCAAAAGGGAGCGCATTGCAATTACCTTTTAACCAATCACTGCCTATAATTGCTTAGACATCATTCTCCACTTGCAGGCAAGGGATAACGAAAACCTAACCCAGCTTCTCCCTGTCAAAAGGATTTGAGTCCCCATGTTCCCAAAAGCATCTTCGCAAGGAGATAAGAAACAGAGAACCCATGAGGCCCAGGTGGAAAGAGGGAAAGCAAACAGTATATTTTTTACTTCTCATTGAAATGGCACAACAAAATCTCGAGCTAAAACAGATGGAATCGTGACACACACATGAGTTGCATTATGAAACGACATCAACCTTACAACAACCCACATCTCCAAATATTTCTCATAGACCAAATCCAAATTTGAGGGAAGAAACTGTACTGAGAAATTAATATGTTCCATGTTAGCCAAAGCCATCACAAAATACATGTACCTGCACTACACAGAAAACAATGGTGAGCACCAAAACAATGATGAGAGATTATCTTGTTAGTGACATTCTACTAACGTAATGGAATCGTCGAGAAAGGGAGCCTTGTTGTTCACGTTTTCCCAAAACTCCTTCTGATCCAATGTGGATAGATTTATGGCATCCCAGTCATCAATAATGGAGCTTTCTAGGTAATCTGAATCCTTAATAAATGTCAGGTTAGATAATCTATCAACACCACCATTAGCCTAATGGAAGCAATATTTGACTTTGAAGGAATCAAAGACTGTCAAGACAGTCCAAATTGGCTCCATCATACTTCTGAGCTTCCAAGAATGTAATTTTTTCTTTCTAAAGCATTAATAAATAGCATCGAATCCCTTTCAATCACAACCTTGGAGAATTTTTCTCTTATTGATAACTCAATTCCCATGGAGAGGGCATGTATTTCCAATTCGTTATTTGTACCAAAGGGAAGTTTCTTAGCTACAGCAAGTAAAATACTGCATTTGCGGTCTCAGATCACACACTCGGCTCCTAAAAGACCTGGATTCTTCTAAAGGCCCCATCAAAATTGAATTTAATAAATTTAGAACAAGGTGGAATCCACTTCACCTCTTATCTATTAATAGAATTCCTATTACTAATAGCATTAGGAGGGGAAGAGATAAAAATGTTGATGATTTGAAGGATAGAAGCCATCACTATTTCACTGATCGCTAGCTCCAATTTATAAATCACTGCATCCCAAGAACACTCTTGATTTCTAAATATATTGTAATTTTTGTCTCTCCAAATGTGTCAAATGAGAAGAGAGGGATAAAGCTTCCATAAGCATCCAAAGCTAGAGTTATGGAATAGAATCAACTAACTTGAAAACATCTATAATAAGTGATTTGGATGAGCATTTTTCCATTGGAGACAATCGAGTTAAACCCAATATTTACATATAAAATTATAATGGAGGAGAAGGTGATCTAATGACTCTCTAGTAACCTTGCAAAGAAGACATTTGAAATCATTCACAATATAACGAAATGTTTCCATTATTTCACCAATTAAAATCTTATTTTGCACTACTAACCAAGCAAAGGACCTAGCATTACGGAGACATGATTTTTCCCAAAATAGATTTTGAAGCCAATCCCTAGATGAAACAAATAAGTTATTATTGTTATATCCTTCTTTAATTGAATATTTTCCTAACTCTATACCCAACCAACTCAATACATCTTCTCTCTCCGAGTAGAAGATTTGTTTTTTACAAATAATTTTTTAGGATGGACTTTTGATCATCAAGGAAGGGAAAATAGGAGAAATCCTTCCATTTAACAAGAGGAAACTTTTTAACCCAGCTGATATCAAAATAATTTACAATTTTTAAATCCCAATTTTTTGATAAATATACTCTTGCATTAGACATATCACTTCTCCGCTCCAAAACCTCAAACCCATTCCAAGAACCACTCTAAAATTTAACTTTCTTACCATCATGAATCACCCAAATCAAATTTAATTAATAATCTCCCTGCAATTAATTATTAAATTCCACATGCAAGATTAATAAAGATAGGAGCCCTATCAACTAAGTCTAAATATTTATTTTGCATAATTTTACACCATTTTAAATTAGGGGATGAATAAAGTTTCTAGGCCAACTTACCTCCCAACACCAAATTTTTAACTTGACCAAGTCTTTAATCCCAAATCCACCTCACTACTTAGGTTTAAGACCTGAACTCCTACACTAATAATGTTATTTTTTCTTATTACCCTTTTCATTCCATAAAAAGCAACCATAATTTTTTTGTAATAAAGGATATGAATTTTGAGGGCATGAGTAAATGAGACATCATATATGTTGGAATAGAAATAAGAACATACTTGATAAGAAAAGTTCTTCCAGCAAAAAATAACCACTTACTTTTTCATGATGACATTTTTTTATTAAGAGAAGAAATTATTTTGTCTCAAAAATAACAAATTGAATACTATAATTTTTATGATATCTCATCAATTTCACTTCTTATAATATTTTTAATAAATAGAAATATTCTTACATTTGTAAAAAACTATCTCTAACTAAAATTAAGAAGAATTAAAATATTATAATATAAACTATATTAAGATTTGTACATTATATTAGTTTATATCATTTTAAAATTAAAAAGATACACAAAATTATATTTGTGTTGATTATTTTAATTATAATGTTAAGCCTACTTAAATCAAACTCCAACTTCATATCCTTTTCTCTCTTCAATATTGTTTTTTCATAAATGCAATTAAAATTAGGTAAAATAATCCAAAATCAAGTGGTGAGTAGGAATGTTTGAATTTGCACTGGTTATGAGAGCTCCGAAATTTAAATAAAATCATGGGAAAGAGGAATGGTGGTTGCACAAGTGCTTTAAGGGCACTATGCTCCTATTAAGCTTTTTATGGGCCAATGAAGATTCAAACCTAGGACCTCTCATTTGGAATTAGGTGCTCTAGCACTAAGCTACCAACACTCTTGGTGAATGGACTGTTTTATGTTCAAGTGTGGCTCATTTCCCAACACTCCCCCTTGAATCACAATGCAGATGTTCAAGGATTCTAGCTTGGCCTAGCTCTATTGATCTAATTTTTTTTGTTGGGGTGCTCTACCATTGAACTACCAACCTTTTTGGTGATCAGTTCATCTTTGGTTTCCACGTGATCCATTTTCTAACAACTTTTACATCACCGAGTAGATATATTTTACAAATATTCTGTTCATATGAACATCAAAATAAAAATAATACAACTTCTTTATATCAAAAATTAATTTAAAAAATCAAAAACTATAACATAAAATTTAATATTAAACATTTTACAGAAAAATTAAAATAATATCTCTACAATAGAAACCATGATTAAGCTCAACCACTTTGAATTTGTTTGAAATTGTATGAAATATAATATTATAAATCGAGTAGTTATGATTACGAAGCATATAAGTGTTCAGAAAATTGTCTCGATTCAATATCGTATTTGGTTAATTCGAATATGATAATGGAAACTAAACAAAAAATTTAAATAAGATTTATGAATTAAATGAAGGTGATTCGTAGAAAAATGCATGACTCTACGTGGGCTTAATTCAGCTGGCCAATATGCTGCAGAAACATGGTATATACAGATTTATAATCGGCGTGCCAATTTTGTAACTTGTCTCCATATTTCTGCGAATCTCTACATGGCACCACCATACGTGTCTTGACTCTTTATAAATATTGGTCTATTGCAGTATAAATTATGTGATTATGTAAGAAATTGATCTGAGTGGGTTTAACAGATAGTTTTAATGGAGGGTGATGGCATTGGAATATTTTCTTCTCATTCCTCCTCTTCTGATGATCTGATTAAAAACAGATGGTAAGCCTTTTCCCTGTAGTATAGCTTGTGACTTAAGAAGCTCTAATTTCTGGAGCAGGAATAAAATGTGATCACTGGTCTCTCAATTTACTGGGAGACCTGTAGGTGTCTGTTGGTTTTGTGCTGGTCTAGGTTTCTTTTTTGTTTATTTTGCTATTGGTCAAACTGTTTAAGCTGTAGTTTCTGTTTACTTTTTTGGTTTTCTCACTTCTCGTGAGTTCTTGGACTGCCTCTATGACTGTTTTGTAATGGGTACTGGCTATTCCAGTTTTATCTAATCAAAACAAGTGAATAATTTGACTATCTACCCCCCACTTACAGATACATTCTTAGAGCTATTTAATTCAAGTATCAGTATTTCATTTGTTGTCACCAATATGGCAGTTGTTATGAAATAATAATATTGTCTTCTATTTGTTGTAATTAAACTACAAAATTTCACATATTTAATGTATTTATAGGAATGCTTTTGGAAAAACTGTGGAAAAAGTTTGAGAGGTGAATCGATATCTGATGATATATTAAGCTTCCAAAGGTTCCTGCAAGTGTTATTAAAGACATCGCCGGTGCTGTGTATGTGGATCGTGAATTTTCATTTGATAAAGTCTGGCAAGTAAGGAAATATTGAAAAATATTGTTTATTGATTATAAGCAAAGTTGAAATTTTTAATGAAATGCTTTCAATTATATATTAAAACCTCTTCAATATTTATAGGTCTTTCAGCCTTTGCTAAGTGACAACACATCACAAGATGGAAGGCCCTCAGAATGCATGCAATGAACAGAAGCTTGGGCATAAAAGAAACAAATTTACCTCATGTATCTAGTTCCACCAAAAATATTTTTCCAAAAAGAAACTGTTTGGCATAGAAGAAACACGAATGGATTCCACAGATTATTCTGACTGTTAAAAAGACAAACCAGTGTGTGCAGAGTGCAGTGTAATGAAGTAAGAAAATAAGGTAACTCTTTAATATATTTGTTTGAAATTTGAGGATGATTTATTTGTACTTCAGGAAATTGATATTTGCTATATGTAGGTGGTCAAATCCAGTGAAGACATATGAAATAATATCAAGGATTTGAACCCACCCATGGTTTCATGTTGTATGGTCGAATCAATGGCCGGTGCAATATTTCTTGACAGCAGCGGTGTGTCATTGGAAATCACTTGCTCTATGGAAAAAGTTTGGAAGGATTGTGAGTGCAATACAAAAGGTTGGTTTAAAGAACACACAGAGTTCCATCAATAAGTATTTTTGTAAATACAATATGAAGTAAAACAATTCATGTCAACTATTTTTTAATATTTTTTAAAAATGAATTGAAATTAGATGTTTAAATTTTTTTTTAACTATTTATATGTATTGTACAAATTAAAATAAATTATTTATTTAAATTTGGAAAATTATTGAAAAATTAAATATTTTTTATTTAAAAATAAAATAAATAATGTCAAAAATAAACTAATTATTGCTTAAATATTTATGTCTATGTATTTATTTACTAATTTTTAATGACTAATATGTTTTCTTTTATACAACATAAATAGGATTGTTCAATATAAAAGAACATTAGATAGTTTGTGTATTAGTGACAAATATATTCTATCTTATTTTACTTTAGATTTTTTTATTTTATTTTATGTACACTATTTATTTCATTTTATTTAGTTTTAATTTGAAAAATATAGTAAATATTGTACTTATATGTTCTTAAGAATTTTAATTATTTATTAGCTATATGTTGATTGTGTTTGTATTTTTGTTTATATGTACATGGTTTTAATGATTGTTATGTAGAATACTTCTTTGTATAATTATATTCAAGCTTGACTTCTAATTATGTCAAGAGACATTAGTATAATAAATATTTTTTTAAAAATAATGCAAATAAAAAAAAATGTAACTCACATAAATATAAATACAAATAAAATTCAAACAAAAATCAACACAACAAATCAAATAAAAAAAACTACATAAAAAAATTAAAAAATAGAAAATTTAATTCTTAAGCACATTCTTTTTTTCAAATTTCTTATGTTAATATTGTTCTTCTTAAACAAAAATAGATTTGAACTGTATAACCTTGAGAGAAATCCACAAGGGAGGAGAAATTAGAGAAGTTAAAGTCAAAATATTTGAATGACGTGCATATACCCCATAGAACTAAAATTATTAGTTGCAGCAATTTAAATTATGGAATTGCTATTCTAAGATCAACTATAACATAAACAAGTGGATCCCTTTGAACTCAATCATTCAAAACATTTACCCTTAAATTGACCACTTCAACTTCTACAATACCTTTCCACTAGTTCTTGAGAAAGAAATAGGCTATAGAATGTGATTCATTGCAAAGGAGTGTCCATGCATTCCTATCCATAATTATAGTATGCACATCTACAAAATACATAGCCATCTAAGTTGTACTTTAGCAAATGCATTGTACCTTGTTTTAGCATTTCTACCTTTACAATAGAGGTAATTATTTTTCTTAATATTTGAATCTTTCTATCCCCTTGTGTTAATCATTTCTTGTTGTTCCTTATGAACTAATAGATCATCTTGTGTAGGAAATCACATGTCCAAGATGTTATCATAAAGTACTAACACTTTATTTGTAGCAATCAATTGTCAAAGATATCTTTTATCAATAATATAGGCACACTTCATATCTTAAGGGAAAATTAACCTATATGTCATGATTTTGAGGCCTAATTAAGCATATTCTCTCTCCTCACACCTTTGAGTGATCTTGGAGATAAAAATATTAAGTTGGCCTCTTTTATTTTATCATTTTTATTCTAAGAACCCTAATCATTTATGTTATCCCCTTGTAGTTTGTACAATCTTAGGTGACCAAAGGTGATTAGATCATCCTTTCTAGGGATAAGGGTCTACTTAGGAATTTTATTACCCTATGGGAGAACCCCAATTCTAGCATTTTGGTGGAGTGTTAATAGTAGAGGGTGAATGAAAAGGCATGCTTCTTGGAAGAAAAATCTTCTTATTCGAGCTAAACCTCCAATAACTTTATACCATGGGGAAGTGAAGGAAAAGGGTGGGTTATTCTCTTCTCCCATTTTTTTTATCATATTTCCCTTTGATATATAAAATTAGGCCTCGCCCTCAACATATATCAATGATGTGTTCAAAAACCATTGTTCATCTTATTCTAAGACTAATTGGCCACCTTTCCTTATAGTCCCAATAATCTAGTCACAATGTACCTATAGTAAGTGATAGTAGTAGATCATGTTCAAACATCCATTGCCCTCCTATTTGATAGGTTATGGAAAAATATGTTTTCCTACAATTTGAGGTCCTTAATAGGGACCAAGACTACCCATCCCTCAAAATCATTATATCTATTGGCCTACAAGTATTTGTACACACACCTTACTAAAGCTATATTATTATTGTTATTGGAGTGTCTTCATTGTTGAGACCCATGGAACCTTTTTTTTAATATTTTAAACCTAAGTCCACTAGTAAGCCTTTGAATGTTGCTATAAATTTATTACTTTTGAATATTTCCAAAGGTCAAACACATGATCTAATCTAATAAAAATCCACCTAATCCTTCAACCTTGCTTAACACATTAAATAATGTATCCAATCAATCACTCAATCATAGGTTTGTTCCTAATCCTTAAGACAATCCATCCAATTCATTACTTAATCATTCTTGATCCAATCATCAAACTCAATCAAAGGTCCTTAACCTCATCCATATAATCATCCTTCTAGTCCATCTTAATCAATCCTATCATTGATCCTTTTAAGGACCTTATCCAAATTCAAATCATCCATTTCATCTTATTTGTGCATCTAATAAAATCCATATCTAATAATTAATCATGATCATTCATCTAATCACTTATATTAAATAATCCACATCAAAATTAAAATTGGCACCTATCATTTATCAAGACCTCAATTAAATTAAATCATGAAATCAACACTTTCTTAATAACCTAGCCTATCTCAAGTAGGTAATCAAAAAATATATTTCTTAGGAACTTAACCTATCATAAGTATAGAAATAAAATCCAATCAAAATCATCACCCAATTTCTCAATTCTTAATCCATCTCCCAAATCACAAACACTCAATCCTTAATACACTCCTCCAATTCATCCAATCCTCAACCACAAATTTTTCATGAAATCCATTCAAAATTGTCATCCTAAGGTCTTCCCAAAACCCCCAAAATCAAAATTGATATCCATAAAAATAATTAAAATCAATTCTAAACCATAGATCAATGACTTTCAACTATGTTTCAACACATAGATATCACACTTTGCTAATTTAACTAAGGTGCATTTTCATATATCAACATATCTACATTGAATAAATGCGTCTACACCATTATGTGGCCTATCCACTTTAGATACCATCAACTCCACCCAAAATAAACCCAATTAAAATCCAACACCAAGTACCATTTTGAACTTGATTTTATCCAAGCAATACACTCAATCATCAAAATCAGACTACCTTACCCCTCAAAATACAAAATTAGAAATTGTTTTTAATTTACAAAAAATTATTAAGGTCCAAACCTTTGAAATCCAAATTCATCAAGTCATCCCAAGTCAAATCATCTAGGATCATTAATTATCCTAATCATGAATCCCTTTTGTATTGACGAATCTCCTCATCACAACCATCCCAAAATTCCATTTTAAACTAGTGACAATGATAGTCTTTTTGATCAATATGAGCATGAAATCAATACCCTTGATTCCATCATTGCAAGAAAGCTTCCACCGCCCATCCACAACAAGTGAATACACAAAGCATCTAATCCATTATTTAACATCTCAACTAGATGTATAGATTAAAACATGGTATCTAACACAAAGGTCCCTATGAGCTTCTAGCCACACATCAGACATTTGATAACATATGCATGGGGAAAGTTACTATAACTAAACATAAACAACAACATTAACCAGAGATCCCAGTGCTGCAACACTGGCTCTGATACCAAGCGTAATGCCCCGCTAAAAGACCTGGTGGATAACACAAAAGATATACAAGATCATGACAATAATTTTTTTTTAAAAATAAGTTGATACTAACTAATGCAACTCAATAAATTAATATGGATGACATTATTACATTAACATCATATCATAATCACATTATGACCTAAAAGTAATATTAATCATAACCCATTTACACACCTATCCACCATGGTCCCCAAATGTCGCTACTATGATACGCCTACACTAACTAAGCCTATAGAAATACATTTGATACACTAAAGCACATACAGTCAATAATTTGAATGTAAATTAAATCTCATACAACAAATTACATAACATCATCTAACACTATGCTCTTATGAACCTATCATAAATCAACACCATGAAAGAGGTACATAAATACATATCACACTACTACTAAATTAAATTTATATGTATCATATAAATACAACATTCTTATGCTAACCTTGCCATTACATAATAAATATATCTTCAAGACTATTGCTATCTATTTACATTTTCATTACAAGAATGCTACACTATACAAGATATATATTCATTTAAAAGGAATATATATATTGAATACATATTGAATACAATTTTTATGGAAATATCACCTGCACATAAATTTAACTATAGAATGAAGTGAAAGGAAAAACTCTCCATGTTGTGCATGAATTGCACCACCTAAACCCCAATGGATGGTTCAGAAATACCACCCTACCACATGGAACCCTGAGGCCCACTCCCTCCATGCTAGGAGATAACACTAGGCCCCACATATAAGCAAACAAAGAAAAAACAAGTGGTTGACACTAGCCATCCAATGGAGTCTACCAAAATAAGAATCAACCAAAAATTACAAGGACTTCTACAAAGGCTTTCAAGTACTTCTAAAGACCCAATCACATAACACAATAGATAGAAAACCCAAAAGCTTATCAATATACCACGACACCACAATGAAGCACATTACCTCATTTTCACAATCTTATAACATGATAACTAATTTTAACTTAACAGTTCATAGCCAAGACCAACAATGCACCACCTTGGTACAATTGATCTTTACACATACAAAAGCTTCAACACAAGATCTCACAAACATGAAGGTATTTCTAATATGAAAATAGTAAACACATTCAAACAAGAAATAGTACAATACAATAAAAATAAAAGAATAAAGTTATACCCTCTAATACAACTTTTAGAACTAAACTAATTCCTACTTGACAATAGTCAAATTTGTCAACCATAAAACAACCATAAAAATGTCATACCAACTCGAAATCAAAATTTGTAAAATACCCATTTCAGATTTAGCCATCGACTACTCAGCAACATGAATGAAATTGACTAAAAATGAATCATAAATTCATAAAATGCAAAACAACAGATGACTCCCATAAAACCCTCATTTCGGTATACCCGATTACAACCAAATGATAAAATAAGAAACCCAACAACCAGATATTTTTCAAAATATAAAATATTAAAATTTTAATTAATTTAACCACTTTGAAATTTTTATAAATCTAAAATCTTAGTCTTCCATTGACTGGTTACAATTACAGGGAGAAACAAGAGAGCATTTGCAGTCATGGAGGAGCAACTTGACAGCAGCTCCGTGTTTCAACCATATCTCACAAAATACGATCTATGTTTTTGATATTTTTGAATAGAATTTAAATGACAACGAGATGAAAAAACCCATTAAAAATCTCACCAACCCAATTCGTAAAAACATAATTATGGTCGACACAATCAAACCATTTTATTGGTAGAAAACTAAGACAATAAACATGTATTGATTTTTATTCTGGAATAAATAAATATTTTTTTCACACAAAAATAAAACAATATAATATTTATTTTCAAAAATCAAAGAGAGAGAAATCAATAAAATTATTCATACACACCAAAAATAAAATTAAACAAAAGATATCAAAATCCAACCTAAATCCAACATTTGGCAATGATAGGAATTTGATGCTGAGCTGAAAACTTTAACTTTCAAAATCTCCAAATTGCAACAACTTTCTCATGCTTATTCCTCTTTGCAAGCATGGAAAAAAATCTCAGAAAATGAAGAATCCCCCACTAAAATCTATTTCCCTCAAATCTCAATTGAATTCCAATTTTTCCTTCAAATCCACTCCAAATTTCTCAAAAAAAAACCTTTGAAAAATTACTCTCATGCCAAAAAAAAGAGTGAAACTCACTTTCCCTATTTTCTCATAAATAAAATTAATCAAATTCCAAAAGAAAAGAAAAACAAAAATGAAAGCAACTTTCTTTCTTTTTCCCCCAAAAAAACTCTTTTTTCCAAAATAAAACAAGGAAATAAAATCCTCTCATAAAATAAATTACTAAAATATTAAATTAAAACACATATCTTCATCCCATTAATAAAATAATTAAAATAAATTAAAAAATTAAATTAACTCACATAATTAACTCATTTGTTTAGGGTTTCTCATTAAATAAATTCAAAATATTACAAGAGATAAAGAAAACCTCCATAAAAATAATCACTCTACCAAAATAGTAAATCAAAACATAAATATAACATATACTTACATATTAATATTTAAATATTTACTAATAAACATTAATATTTAATAAATAACATTAGAATATGTTCATATTTATAACTTTATTTTCATAAAATGTAATATACATATAATCATAATAATATTAATAATAACTAACATATTGATCCAATATTTATCTTCACCCGAATAATCTACAAACCAGAGTAAGACATAAACCACGAAATAACTCCACATGAAAGAAAAAATTCACATCAAAACATAAATAACATTAATCACAATCATAACAACCCAACTAACCACATGGTTTAACACCAACATGTTGGGATCTAAAACCAAGACTAGACAACAAAATCAAACAACCACATATCCCATAAGAAACATTCACATAAGTGCAACACTCCAAACAAAGGGTAAAAGAGGTTAGATATTGTCTCATGACAACCTGAAAAGGGTAGTCACACACTGAATCAATTGTCCCTAATTGGGGACCATGGTCAGGGTTATATTATAACTTGGGCCTAGATGTTATCTCCTCAACCACCATTGGGATTAAAGGCACGCTCAGACCTGCTAATTCAGTTGGATACATAGCCTAGTACCTATTCAATCAAACATACAAATTAGAGTACATGTGCATAATAGTCGAAGCACTAGGAAAGAAACTCTAGCAATCGTATCTCATATTTGTATGTCTTTCATACATCCAATGGTACGATGCCACCCTTTCCACTTATCATAACAAACATACTACTGCATCACTTAACTATCCAAGTAAATCTCTGCATAATAATAATAATATGACAATATACATCATACTCACCAAAGCACTAACAAAAGCTCATGTCCCATATTGCAACCACAAAGTTTGAATACAAGTCAGTACATCTTTATGACAATAAACATAATCATAATCAAAATCATAATAACATATCAACACAATAATAGTATTTTAGAATCAAATGAAAACCCCAAAGGTAATCAAAACACTCTCATCACATCAATATGTCCATAAATTCATAATATACAACATCAATTGTTTAACATTATTA
Source organism: Sequoia sempervirens (assembly GCA_007258455.2). Lineage (NCBI taxonomy): Eukaryota > Viridiplantae > Streptophyta > Pinopsida > Cupressales > Cupressaceae > Sequoia > Sequoia sempervirens. Next base: position 20,325 of record VDFB02050388.1, read on the forward strand.
GCACATACCTTTAAATGTCCCTATTATTTTACCTTCGTCTCCAAGTTTCAAAGCCAAACTTCGTGCACATTCATAGTGAGAATGGAGGGGCACTAAAAATCATGAATCCCTTTTGTATTGATGAATCTCCTCATCACAACCATCCCGAAATTCCATTTGAAACTAGTGACAATGATAGTCTTGTTGATCAATATGAGTATGAAATCAATACCCTTGATGCCATCATTGCAAGAAAGCTTCCACAACCCATCCAAATGAATAATTAAATTCCTATTGACCAATAAATGGATAGCACAAGCTACCCCATCTCTCCTAAACGCATGTCTATTTGTCACCCTATTTATACCTTTGACAAGGGAAATCTATTTTATCCCTCATCCACATACCAACCCTCATCTTTCTATGAGGTTCATATTTCCTCCACCCCTTATTCAAATCCTTTACCCCACTATCTTCCAATATATAAATATAATCCTCCATCTAATCCTAAACCATCTAAATCATTATTTTTGAAGTTTCTCCAGTTCAACTAATCCCAAATCACAAGTTTGACTAATCTCAAATCACAATGTTTTGAATTCATGCCATCCCACTAATCAAAAACCATTTGAGTGTGTTGTTAATGAAGTTTTCCACCCAATTCCTAACACTTCCATCAAAAATCCTAACACCATCTAATACCAATCCCATGAACAACATGAATCCCCCATATCTTTATCTCTCTAATTCACATAATTTATCCAAATACCTTCACACTCCTCCAAAATAACACTATTTGATCAAATATAGCTATGTCAAGAGCTTCTTCCAAAGCATGCCAAATGTCCCCCATCCAAATAAAGATTCAATTTTGCATCTAATTCATTTCATTATCTGTTACCACTTCTTATCCAATTATCCCAAAACCATCACCCTGTCATCTTAGTCCAATTACATTTATCTGTGGTGGTTCTCTCATAGCAGAAAACAACTATCAACCATCAATCCATTCCCATATCAAAATGGATTTTCATTTTTTAAAAATAAATAGCATCATATCACCAAATAAATTATCAAAAGCATGAACCATTTAGGAAAAGTCTCATACATTCAAGATCAAGGAATCTTGGAGCCCATCCATGTTAGAAAAAATCATGATCATAGGAGCTTGGTTACACATCTATCAAGGCACACAATCTAGTTTTTTTTATATAAATTTTGTCCACCCTAAGATAGATTCTTCCAAAACCATAATATGTGTCTCTCATTCCTCCTCCAATATTTTTATCACCATCCCCTCTCCTCCATCATACTTATCAAAAATACATTTTCTCTCTTCCCCTATCTTATCCCCACACATCCTCTATCTACAAAATATTTTTTTTGGTTCGTATGTCCCAAAATCAATTCCTTCATATTCCCCACCCATTTTGAGTTTTTACATCCCAAAATTATCATCCCAAATCCCACCCATCCCATAAAATCCCCAATCAAGATCAATAAACACTCATATCTTTAAACATCTTCTAATAAATTTTCTCCATCACTTGGTCTATGTACTATCCAAATCATCCATCTTCATGCACTCATACCATTACCTTTGGAAGAAATTTGGATGCCAATGAACTTTTACAAATAAAAATCCACCAAAATCCAGGGATCGCCATGTCACAATAAATTGACAAGAAAAAAGCAAAGAAAAATCCAATCCCAAATTAAACTAAATCTCAAAGGCCATAAAGGCCTATCAAGAAACACATAAAATAAAAACCCTGTGGATCCAAAATAAAAATGAAACAATGCTTCCAAATTAAAATTCTAAATCTAGTCATCCAAAAGCTCAACTTCCCTATCCTCCATCTATTAAGTCCATTTGGGTCCTTGTGTCCTAAAATCCATCATCACATCTCCCTCATATAAATCTCAAAATCCCCAATTTATTTATAATCCAAAGCTTCAACACCCATCACTTGAGGTGTGTGCAAATACTGGTATTGGTCCCCCTTAATGCCATCGCATTCCCCCACACCTTCATTGCTTATGTTCCTTAATTATCCAATCCATTATCCAACATAACTCACCCTCACATCTCTTTCATACATACCTTTTCATAATCCTCCTATCCTCCATCTAACTTTTCATTTTCATTGAAGCATTCCCTTTCATCCAAAATCTATTTTAGCACCATTTTCCTCCTTTGGATAAGCCCTCATAGCACTACACAAGGTTTCTACCAACACTTAATAATCATTCTAAATGAGCTTTTCTCACCTCACTATGGAAAATACGCTTGAGCCATTCCTCCATCTCCCTATCCCCCATCCACTATATTCCCCATACACTTATCCTTTTTCCAAGTTCTTATTGTTAGTGTAATTAATTAATTATTACACTGGCATAAGTTAACTTAGGTCTTGCATTTAATTAATTAAGTCCTAGGTTGCATTATTAGAAAAAATCATTTAATAAATCTTTTAAGATATAGGATAATATTTCCTTTCTTGATCTTATCTTATCTTTTAAAAATCATCTAGATAGGGTTTTCTTTTGCCTTATATTTAGGCATCTTGCTCATTTGTAATATATCTTTTTCATCATATCAATATAGAATCTTTATTCTGCATTCCATTGTTGCAACACTTCTTCTTGTGGTTGATTATCTTTCATGGCTAAAATCCATCATTGAACATTCTGGAGCTTCAGGGGCTGTACATTCATTCATTATTTCTACACAGTATTAGAGCTAGTCCATTGAAACATCAACCCTTGATCCAAGAAGTTGGAGTGCAAGATTCTTCCAGGCTTGGAGTTTTATCTTGCAAGATAGTTGGCTCTACCCAGGAGCCAAGCTGATTTCTGGTGTAGATCAGGCTCTCTCTGACCTCTCCATTGCGTCTAGAAGGCCTCAAAACCCATAAATCACCTATTCATTTGTCAAAATCGGAGTAGTTTCAACTGGGAGCCTTTGAGGTATAATTTGGGTTTTGCATTTTTTTGTACAAATCTGTACATATTTGCAGAAAAATCTTCCCTCTCATTCCTCGATCAAGGCAAAAAAAATTAGAAAAATCAAAAAAAAAATCTAGCCTTTTTGGGTGAGATTTTTCAATAGTTTGGGCAAAAATTTGCTTTTCCAGCGACCTGGTATTTAAATAAGCAGTCGGCTTAATTATTTTTCCAGTGGCTATAGTTTTCCACCGTTGTCCTTTTCTATCGACATTTATTTTATTTTTTTTGAATTGCAATAAATTACATTATTCAAAAAAAATTGTTGGTCTACATATTCCACCCGGTTGTCGGCCTTGTCCCATCAGCCGCTATCATCTCTGCGTCACCTACCATCGGCATCACCCACCCACCAGCCGTTCACTCCCCGGCGACCGTCCTCCATTTTCCTGGTGTTTACTCCAACCTCCACCATTCACCGTTAGCCACAGATCTCTGACCACCGACCGCTGTCTTTGACTGCCGACAACCTAGCCCCCGCCATGGTTCCATTGCCAACCAGGGGCTCTGCCAATCCACGTAGCCGAGCATCCTCCCGGTCCACCATCGACGAGCCACCCTCCTGCCACCGGACAGCCGCTCTGATGCTGCCCATCAGGTGGCACTTGTTTTATGCCAGCGCCAGCCCCACGGTCATATCAGTGACCAGGGGCTTATTTTTAAAAAACCCCAGGTGCTTATCTTTTGTGCCTATTTAGCTAGTACACATCAATCAGGCAGAATTCTTCTGAAGGCTGTATCTTCCACCTACGATATCAAAAATTCGCAAACGATATATCGTTGGAAAGTTATTTCTATCTACTTTTTAGTGGTGCACTCTATTTTTCAAGATTCTACTGTCATAAAAAAATAAGTCAATTGAAGTCAACCCTCCCTTTTGGACTCAAAAGCGCATATCTTCGCATCAAATTGTCATATTTTGGTGATTTGAGCGGCATTTAGGAGATATTTCAATGATTTTTCTTATCAGTCTAGTCACCTTATTTGGTTTCAGCTCTAGTGGCATATCTATTTGGAAGTCTGCTATTCTCTATTGAAGGTTAGTGTCTTTGTTTTTGTGGAAAAATTTTGTTATGGGGCTTGCATATTATTCTCCTTTGGTTATGTTGCACAAGGGTAACTATTAGCAATGGCGAGATGGGATCTACCACCATCTTCATTCACTTGATTTTTTGCCACATCTATTTGGTATAGTTCCTCATCCGAGTGAAGGTATTCATGAACTTGCTTGGAGTTGCAGCAAGTACACTATTTTGGAGATCATTGAGATGCAAGTTGATTCTGATGTTTTGAATGCTATTGATCATTGTGATTGTCCTCATATTCTTTGGACTAAGCTTTGGGAGCTATACGGAGATTCAAACACTCCACCATTCCCGGATGGTCATGATTCAGAATGTCCTGCTTCAGATCAATTTCCTTATGATGCTATTGTTGTGCAGGAAGTTGATTACCTTGATCTTTCCAAAGAGGTTGACAAGGTTCCTTTCGGTGCTTCTTCTTCTTCAAAGACAGTTGGTATCCCTTCACATTTAGTGATTCCTTGTCCAGAATCATTGATTCAGGCTTCCACTATCATCATTCATCAAGACACATTCTGTTTTCCCAACTTGATATCACAAGATGGCTTCATTTTAGGCATCACTGACTTGGCTACTTCTACAAGTTTGGAGGACATTCTTGAGGGGATATCACTCCTCTATTCAGATTTGGCTTTGGAGAGTTGTTTTGAGTCTCCTCATTCCTTTGTCTCAACCTTGATTAGGAATTTAGAAACCATCTTGGAGGCACTTGGTTTCTCTTCAGAGATTTCACATCTGAGACTTCTTCCTTGTCATTCCATTCAATGTTTGACGTTTCTTCAGCATCAGTTTCTACATCATCCTAGCTTGTCACCTTCTTCATTGATTGTGGTATCTTCATTAGGCAAGGAGACATTTGAGCAGAGTTCAAAAACACCATCGACATCCACTTTCATCCTTCCTTACTTCAATTCCTATCTGGAATGGGAAGCATCTCTACACTTGCAGTTGGTTTTGTTTCTTTTGAAAGAGAGACAAGTTGTTTGTTGGCATTGGATCTTGTTTTGTCTTCAGACACTTACCTTTCTTGCAGGTGATCTCATCTTCTGGGGGGGCTATATAGTCTCTCTATTGTATACATGTGACGGATGATGTACTTGGGGGGTATTTGGGAGTCCTCCATCCTTCCCATCCTATCTCACATTTTTTGCATTTTCTTCTCCTTTTTGAGAGGGGTTTTGTTCCTACTGGGTTTTCCCCTTTTCTTTGGTTATGGAAGATTTTTCTGCATCTTCATGTACATGGGTACCTAACATGGCCTCATAGTCAGGACCCATCATTATCTTGCATAATCATTGCATTTTCCTCCCTAAGTTGAACTTATGGGGCGGTGTTAGTGTAATTAATTAATTATTACACTGGCATAAGTTAACTTAGTTCTTGCATTTAATTAATTAAGTCCTAGGTTGCATTATTAGAAAAAATCATTTAATAAATCTTTTAAGATATAGGATAATATTTCCTTCCTAGTTTGTAGGACAAGATCACTTCTTGATCTTATCTCGTCTTTTAAAATTCATCTAGATAGGGTTTTCTTTTGCCTATATATTCAGGCATCTTTCTCATTTGTAATATATCTTTTTCATCATATCAATATAGAATCTTTATTTTTCATTCCATTGTTGCAACACTTCTTCTTGTGGTTGATTATCTTTCATGGCTAAAGTCCATCATTGAAGATTCTAGAGCTTCAAGGGTTGTGCATTCATTCATTATTTCTACACTTATCTACCATCATCTGTATTATCCCACAAAATTAATAAATTGATTAATTAATTAAAAATTAAAGAAAAATAATCTATCCAATATTAAAAACTTAGAAAACATGATGAAAACTTGGAAAACATACATCATATGTAAATCTACCCATCAGCTTACACTTTACACTTGAGGAAAGATTCATCCACCACCTCATCCTTCATCTTATCTATCCTTTGTATCATATACTTTCTTGATCCCTAACCCTTCTTTTGATCTCGATAAAGAAAAATGTGCAATAACCATGCATGCCTTGGATACCTCTTGGCATGCTTACACCAATCACAAACATCCTTTATATCCTCCATTCTATGAATATTTTGCTACCTTCAATGATCAAACTATCACCACTTCTTCCTTCCAAGCCTCATCCTATCTCATCTTAGTTTACCACACATCCTATTTTACTAGAGACTTATGGAACACACCATTAATAGCCCTACAAAATTTTGGGGGAAAACCATCCTACATTCCCTTCAATCCTTCCATCTTATTCATCCATTAAATAGATACTCTCTATATTGAAACTTCCTACATCAAGCCATCCAAAGACCTCCATATCCCCTATCCTCCATCCAACATTATCTTATAATGCATCATCAAAGGAATCATAGTACCTTGTCATTAATGACATATCTAGTGAGGTGCATGATATTCCTATGCAATATAGTCCATGGATATCACATTCAAAACCCTCCATCCATTAATCATGAATCCCCCAAACTATTTATACTCTCTATTGACAATCTATTTATTTCACCTCATCCTATATTCTCATAATCTCTTATTCCTAGACTTGGATTTCCCTTGTCATTTTTCTCAAGATACAAACTACATCCATGTAACCCAATGCAATCCCTCCCACCAATCTAATCCTCTTCACAATATAAATTCTCCTAGAGTTACAAACATTATAAGTAAATCATAATGCATTCAATCTATCTATGCAATCTATGCAAATCATCCAAACCATCAGTCTTGTTCCCAACTTCACTACAAGCCTTGATCAAAATATAATCATCATCACTAGGATATATAATTTTTAATCCTTGTGTTTTTCTTGGGATATATCATTTCCACATTAACAACACCATCCACCCTCAATCAAATTATTATTGGCTTTTCAATTTGACTGACACAACATCATGTTTGTATTTGTATCATTTTGTGTATTCTTTTTTTCTTGTTTGTGTACATTAACATTTATCTTGCATCTATATTAGTCCTTGTAGCTTACATTCCATAGTGATATCATGATTCTATATGGCATAGGGTTTCTCACAATTTTTTTTCTATACACAAAACATACCACCCTAATCTTTTATATCTTGGTGCATAATGTCAAGCACAATATCAAATAATGAGTGCTCAATCCAATGCAACATAACACAATCCCTTGCATCCCAATCACCTTTATCTCCTATTCATATCATTTAATCACCTATATATTATTCTCTTCTATTCAATCATTAGACATCCTCTCTCATCATCTATCTTGTATTTTTTCATCCATTCAAGAGCACACTTAGTTCTCCTAACCCACCTATCCTCTTGAGGGTGAATCCTCATCCCTATAGCCATGTAGACCACTTTCTTGGAGCTCACACTTAGCTTACCTATTTTTGCAAGTTAATGGAGAACCAACACACATATACAAGCAATTTAATAATATTTGCATGCCATAGCATACACACACAACTACAAGCATATAACATGTAATAGCTCATACAAAGGATTGAGATTGATAATTACACACACAACCATATTAAAGGGGAGCAATTTTAAATACAAATCTAGTATCATTATTTATCAATTGAAGTACATTTCTTCATACTTAATTGCATCAAAATATAGGCATGAATAGAAGTTTAAGTTCTTTTATTTAACCTTTGATATTCTTTTGTTCTATAGTCATAAATAACATACTAGAACACCTTGAACTAGGGACCACCTCTAGTCTTTCCTCCCTTTAATTTTCCAAATTCTCTTAAATTGCTTATTCCTTTATTTCACTTGAGCTCCTTTTTTCTTGACACAAGCTTTTGTTAATAAGATCTAGATTTTTTGAAAGTCGTGGCTTCCTTCCTCGTTGTCTCTTGCAACATATATTCTCCCTTCTTAACACACAAAATTCTTTTCTATTTATCTTTTTTATTTCTCTCCTCTCTTCTAATGACTTCCTCTAATTGAAATCCTTAAAAAATTGGGTGTAACAATTAGTGCTAAACCTACTTAAAACAAACTTCAACTACCTAAATCTCTTACCCTTCTCCTCTCTTCAATAATGGTATTCATAAATGTAGCTTAAATTTGTAAAACAACCCAAAATCAAGTGGTGGACATAAATGTTTAAATTCTCATTGATTGGTAGAGATCCAAAATTCAAATAAAATCATGGACAAGAGGAATGATGGTTGCATAGGTGCTTTATGGGAACTATGCCCCTATTAAAGTTTTCATAGACTAACTAGCATTCAAAGCTAAGATCTCCCATTTTTTGCTAGGATGCTCTACCACTAGCTACTAGCCTTATCGATGAGAGGTCCATATTTGGTTTGGATGTGGCTCATTTTCCAACACATACCCTTGAGACGATTAATAGGTGATTGGGGATCTCGGCTTGGTCTGACTCTACTACCATGGGCTCTAATACCATGTTAAAATTTTCATGAGCTCACTAAGATTTGAACTTATGAGCTCCCACTTGTTGTGAGGGTGCTCTACAACTGAGCTACCCACCTTCTTGATGGCTGATTCATCTTTGACTTTGTTATGATTGATTTTTCAACAGTCCCTACACAACTTGATAGGTATATATATTACAAAAAATTCTGATATAAACATCAAAATGAAAACAATACAACTTCTTTATAATAAAAACTAATTAGAAAACACCAAAAAAAAATCATAACTTAAATTTTATTGTATCTCTACAATAGAAATCATGATTAACAACCCTTTATAAATCAGAGAAAATATTTATGATTACGAAGCCTATATGTGTTCGAAAAATTGTCTCGATTCAACATCATCTTGGGTTAATTCGAATCAACCAACATGATAATAGAAACTAAACTAACATCTAAATAAATAATAAGATTTATGAATTAAAATGAAGCCGTTTCATACAAAAAAGCAAGATCTACGTGGGCTGATTCATAGAAAGATGGCATTTATAGATTTATAAGTGGCAGGCCTGTTTTGTAACTTGTCCTCATACTCCTGAAACCTTTACACATTACCACCATACGTGTATTTATGAATGTTGGTTTGGTGTAGTATAAAACGATGTGATTATGTAAGAAGTTGATCAAGTGGGTTAGCATATATTTTTAATGGAGGTTGATGCCATTGGAATGTTTTCTTCTCATTCCTCCTCTACTGGTGATCTAATTAAAAACAAATGGTAAGCCTTTTTCCTCTGCTTTTTGTGCTTTTTTTTCAATGAATTACAAATGTAGTATAGCATACAGAATATTATGATTAAATTGGACTGTGTAATTTTTTTCAATTATAAGATTTTTTTTCTTTTTTAATTATTTTTTTTGTTTTTGTTTCAATTGGACTGTATTATTTCTAAACATAGTGTAGCATATAGATAATTATGATTAACAAGTGAAGTAATTTTACTGCCTATCTGTGCTCCAATCCTCTGATGGACTCCTAGCTCCTCGTTTTCTCTCACTGAAACCATTCAATTATAAAAAAAACTAGAAACCTAACATCCTATCAAAATAATGACACTTTGAACTTGAAGACGAAGGAGCTAATGCAATAGAAAAATATAACTAGCACCTTATACATCTTACCTGCAACTTCTGCTATTGCATCAACCCCTACCACTCTCCTCCTTGGAGGCATCTTACTGCCCCCAAATCTCTGTTCTTCTCACTACAAATCTTATAGCTACAATCTTCCTTGTTTGAAGGACACACACCCATAATCATTATTTATCGTGTTCCTTCCAACCATTAGCCAAATTCAATGCTCTCTTTATATGAGTTTAAGTCTACTTTGATACCACGTTGATAGCACCACACAACATGCAATACCAAAAAAAATAGTGAAATCCACACCCTTTTCTCATAGCTTAGATGACGGTTGTATTGCTACACGAAACTAATGTAACCTTAAGGGGAAGCAGGGTTGTTCTGAAAGCATTTAACATGCTACAAACAAAACTATAGCCATGTAGACCACTTTCTTGGAGCTCACACTTAGCTTACCTATTTTTGCAAGTTAATGGACAACCAAAACACATATACAAGCAATTTAATAATATTCGCATGCAATAGTATACACACAACTACAAGCATATAACATGTAATAGCTCATACAAAGGTGGAGATTGATAATCACACACACAACCATATTAAAAGGGAGTAATTTTAAATACAAATCTTGTATCATTACGCTGAGAGGCATATTCAGTTGTAGACGGAAGAATGTTTGTCGATAAATATTAATCCTTTTTCAAAAAAATTGATCCTCGTTGGCTATCATGATGACGGTTACGATTCCATCAATTTATCTCTCCCTTAAATGGCATATTTCTTTGCTCACAGTTTCACCCGTACACATACTGCCTCCCATTGCGCCATAATATTGCCGCCAAAATTCAAAACGGGGACGTGTGCCAGGTCAGGTTGTAATGCATCACATTGAAGTCGTCAGTCTTGCATATTCAAGCATTTCTGATCAGTCTTGCATGTTCAGCATTTAGAATAAGAGCAAGCGGTGCGATTACTTCTTTAAAAGGGGGGAGAATAACAACGCAATTCAATTTTTCATTTGTGTATTAGTATACATTGTTGGCGATGTTTTTCAGGCTTTTGTTTTGCTTAGAGTTGCAGCATTGTCGAATATTAGTCTAAAATGGGTTTTCAAATTTTGGTGATATAGGTAGTATTGGTCAGGCTACTCTGCAGACATGGACAGATGGTCAGAGCAACAACAATATTTGAGAATTTGACAGGATTGCAGAGTAATTCCTCTGCTGTGGAAGAAGACCCCGACAGTGTAACTCAGATGGTTCAAGAGTACGTACCCAACTAACTCACTAATGACCCTTCAATACATTTTTTTATTGTGTTGATATGAAAGAATCCAGTTTGTTTTTCTCGTTGAGGAGCATTTATAGTACAACGCAAGATCTGGCTTATTTGTCTTCCTGGCGATGCGACCCCAACAGGCAGCGCAACCAACTGTGCCATTGGTTTGGGCTGGAACACCATTGGAAACAAAAATGGCCGCTTTTATGTCGTGACCTAGCCATTTTTACTTGACGTAGGGGCCAGAATACCGTAACTTCAAAATATTTATGCATTTTACATATTGATGGTAACTTATTTGGTCGTCAGGCTTAGATGTTTTCTTCAAAACTTTATCTAATGTAGGCCCTTTCCCAATATATATAATGTAAATACATATTGCGAGCTTTCAGTTCTTACTTATGCTGTGTATGCCTCTCATTCCTTGCATTTAGCACAATGACCTGTATATATTTTTGGGTTACTATGGATTAGTTTGATCTATCTCCATTTAGTCTCAATATCATGAAAATTTGCAAATCTTTCATTTGCACAAAGATCTGATCGTATGCATTCATGTAATAACATGTAATACAGAGATCGTTTTAAGGTTGATGGCAAAACTTAACGTGCAAATAACATGTAATACAGAAAAAAATTGAGAAAAAAATGATTGATGCCATATTTCATGTTTCTTTGAATGCAATTAATAAAGTTTGTGATAAGTTTGTAATAACATATAGGGCTTCATTAATATGACCACATTACTTATAATCAATTATGACTTCAGAGCCGCTTCCAAGTTTTTGCATACGGTTTTATAGTTAAAATTTCAGTCATGAACAATTTATGTGATCAATATTTAAATTTTGTATATTCTTAAAAAAAAATGCAATATTTCTGATTCAAAAATATATATTTTAAAATATTTAAATTTTCAACATTTATATTTAATTATGCATTTTAAATTAACATTTATTTGGTTGAAGATTTGATTCAAAATATACAATTTTTTTATTACTTTTAGTTTGTTCATGTTTATCCACTATTCATTATTCATTTTTAAAATTATTTAAGGGCTATTGATTATTTATTTAGATAGTTATCTTAGTCTTTATTTTTTCTTTTAAACCAATAAAAAGGCAGAGAATATAGAAAGAAAAAGAGGCATTTTTTTTTCAGAAATTATTTGCATTGCTTTTAAAAATGTTTGAGATTCATTTCTTTTTAAACAATATAAAGCATGAGAATATAGAAAGAAAAAGAGGCATTTTTTTTGGAAATCATTTACATTGCTTTTTAAAATGTTTGGGAAAATGTGTGTTTTAGAAAAGAAAATTTTAGTCAGAATGTGAATGATCAGTATAAGGAAAGAGAGGAGTTTTGTTCAAAATAAAATTTTAGTAATAAGAGAATAGAAAGTAATATTACAATTTTGATTTTTTTCTATTTAACTTTGATTTTTAATTTTTCAAAAGGAAATGATTTGTTTTGGATTTTTTGTTTCATTTAAAATATTAGCCTCTCAAGTGCAAAAGAAATATTCTAAATTTATTGTTTCATATAAAAGTAGTTTTTAAATTAGACATAAAAAGAAGTTCTCGCAAGAAAATTAAGTGCATAAGAAATATTTTAAATAATTTACTATTTCATATAAAAGTAGTTTTTAAATTAGACATAAAAAGAAGTTTCTAATTTTTAAACTTGGTAGGTGAGATACCTAATTTAAAATCAAGAGATTTTCTATTGATTTAAGTACCAGTTTATATTCTTTTCTAAAAATATTGCATAAATAGTTAATTTTTTTTTCTTAAATAAAATAAATTACTTTTGTGTTAAATTAGAAAAAACTAATATTATAAATGAGTTTATCTTCATGTTATCTTCATTACAAGCTATAATTAGTTTATAGTTATAGTTAATGTTACAAGTAGGATAAGGGTTAGGATTACAATAATTCTAATTCAAATCCTAAATGTAATTCTATCTCTAACTCTAACACTAACCATATTTCTAAATCTAACACTAATTTTAATTGTAATCCTAACCCTAACCTTAACACTAACACTAACACTATTTCTAACCCACCCTAATCCTATTAAAAACACTAATATTTAATGATAACTAACCCACCCTAATCCTATTAAAAACACTAATATTTAATGATAACTCATATTTTATATATATTAATATTTAATATATGTATGCTAGTTTTAATTGTAATCCTAACCCTAACCTTAACACTAACACTAACACTATTTCTAACCCACCCTAATCCTATAAAAAACACTAATATTTAATGATAACTCTCATATTTTATATATATATTAATATTTAATATATGTATGCTAGTTATTTATCAATTGAAGTACATTTCTTTATACTTAATTGTCTCAAAATATAGGCATGAAAAAAGTTTAATTTCTTTTATTTAACCTTTGATATTCTTTTATTCTATAGTCATAAATAACATACTAGAACACCTTGAACTAGGGCCCACCTCTAGTCTTTCCTCCCTTTAATTTTCCAAATTCTCTTCAATTGCTTCTTCCTTTATTTCGCTTGAGCTCCTTTTTTCTTGACACAAGCTTGAATAAAATCTAGATTTTTTGAAAGTTATGGCTTCCTTCCTCGTGGTCTCTTGCAACATATAAATCTCTCCCTTCTTAACACACACAATTCTTTTCTATTTATCATTTTTATTTCTCTCCTCTCTTCTAATGGCTTCCTCTACTTGAAATCCCTAAAAAATGGGGTGTAACAATTAGTGCTAAGCCTACTTAAATCAAACTCCAACTACCTAAATCTCTTACCCTTCTCTCTTCAATAATGATATTCATAAATGCAACTTAAATTTGGTAAAACAATTCAAAATCAAGTTGTGGACATAAATGTTTAAATTCTCAATGGTTGGTAGAGATCCAAAATTTAAATAAAATCATGGAAAAGAGGAACAACGGTCCCATAGGTTCTTTATGGGCAGTATGCCCCTATTAAAGTTTTCATAGACTAACTAGCATTCAAAGCTAAGACCTCTCATTTATTGCTAGGATGCTCTACCACTACCTATTGGCCTTATCGGTGAGTGGTCCATCTTTGGTTTGGATGTGGCTCATTTTCCAACACCTACCCTTGAGACAATTAATAGGTGATTGGGGATCTTGGCTTGGTCTAGCTCTAATACTATAGACTCTAATACCATGTTAAAATTTTCATGAGCTAGCGAAGATTTGAACTTATGAGCTCCCACTTCTTGTGAGGGTGCTCTACAACTGAGCTACCCACCCTCTTGGTGATCAGTTCATCTTTGGTTTTGTTATGATCGATTTTCCAATAGTCCCTACACATCTTGATAAGTATATAATACAAATATTCTATTATAAACATCAAAATGAAAACAATATAACTTTTTTATAATAAAAACTAATTACAAAAGACCAAAAATCATAACTTAAAATTTTATTGTATCTCTACAATAGAAATCATGATTAACAACCCCTTACAAATCAGAGAAAATAGTTATGATTGCGAAGCCTATATGCATTCGAAAAATTGTCTTGATTCAACATCATATTGCGTTAATTCGAATCAACTAACATGATAATAGAAACCAAACTAACATCTGAAGAAATAATAAGATTTATGAATTAAAATGAAGATGGCATTTATAGATTTATAAGTGGCACGCCTGTTTTGTAACTTGTCCTCATACTCCTGATACCTCTATGCGTTAGCACAATACGCGTATTTATGAATGTTGGTTTGGTGTACTATAAATGATGTGATTATGTAAGAAGTTGATCAAGTGGGTTAATAGATATTTTTAATAGAGGTTGATGCCATTGGAATGTATTCTTCTCATTCCTCCTCTACTGATGATCTAATTAAAAACAAATGGTAAGCCTTTTTCCTCTGCTTTTTATGCTTTTTGTTCAATTCAATTACAAATGTAGTATAGCATTACAGAATATTATGATTAAATTGGATTGTGTATTTTTTTTAATTATAAGAATTTTTTTATTATTTTTCCAGTGTTTTTATTTTAGTTGGACTGTGTTATTTTCAAACATAGTGTAGCATACAGATAATTACATGATTAACAAGTGAAGTAATTTCACCACCTATCTGTTCTCAAATCCTTTGCTAGCTCCTCATTTTCTCTTGACGAGGCCATTCAATTGTTACAAATTAATTGCAAATATGTTGTTTTTAAAAGTATATTCAATTTTAAAAAAAGATTTACAATAATCTTACATTTATTTTTATGTTAATGTTGTAGTAGAAGATACAAGATATATTTATATGGAAATCAAAGATAATGATCTACTAGGGATCTTAAAGGAAGGATATTAAGGTTTTTAATGGATAGACTATATATAGAATGAACTTTCAACCAAAACCTATCTCACGCATGTATACAATTTTCTTTCATCATAAAACAGCTCCTTTCCGCCTGTAAACAAGTTTCTTCCGCCGGTATTTTGTATTCGTGAGTGTAGGCTCAAACAGCTAACAAGTCTGAGCAGCGCCGCCTAGTTGGGAGCCAGTCACAAAAATCCTATCATGCCAAACTGCAATGCCTCTAACAGAATTGAAACCTACAGGCAGAGATGCCACTTGCTTCCATTCATTGCCCTTTGAATCGTAGTTGAATATTCCCCCTCTGTGAAATGCATAGACGCCCCCAGAAGCTGATATACAAGAGCAAGAGCAAGGGCATCCCCAAGCAGGCCACATGCTCTGCAGAGTAGTCCAGAGCCGTGTATTAGGATCAAACACTTGTGCGCTCTGCTTGAATCGCCCTTGCGCCTCACTTTCGTACCCGCTAATCACATAAAATTTGCCATCAATGAATGCCCCGGTCAAAAAGATCACTGAGCTTGGGTATTTATGCTTTTACATACATGCCAAGATGCTCCAATCTCACCGAAACAGAGCCTTTCATGACTTCCGCAATGGTGCTTGTAGAAATATTGTATGTTCAGTTGCATAAATACCTTGTACCTGTATACTTTTATGTCTTTGAATTTTCATGCCTACTATTTATTTGACTATTTGTATGTGATTATTTGATATTTCCAAACACTTTTGACAGATTTTTTTAAAAGACGCATTGATATGCAAGCAGTTAATGTTGTGATCAATTTTGACTTTCCAAAGAATTCAGAAACCTGTCTACACAGGGTATGCTATTTTTTATAGAATACCAAGGACTGTCTTTTGAGAGTCTTCCAAAAATATGAAAACAATAAGCAATGTTTGATGGCATCTGCTTGTTTCATTGCGTTTGTTGTATTTAAGTGAACCAAAATATTCATTTCACCAAATATTTTCTAGGTTAGACGTTTTGGAAGATTTGGTCATTTGGGTTTTGTTGTAAATCTTATTACATATGAGGACCATTTTAATTTGTAAGTATCATCATGATCGTTGATGTTAACTATCATTAGTAGTGTTGTTTGATCTACTTTTTATGCAATGCACATTTTCATGACTATTTTACTGCAAATATAAGATTGAGCAAGAACTTAGCACTGAAATCCAGCAAATACCGCCACAAATAGATCAGGATGTTTACTACAAATTATTTTGTGTAAGCATGAGTATATGCAAATAGCTTATGCAAACAAGAGTGTATACATTTTACACTATTCTTCCTTTCCATGTTTACTTTTATATATTTTTCTATCGGTGTAACCCTTGCACCCTTTGGTGCAAGTGCTAGTAAATATAGTATCTAATCTTCATAAAATTATGGCTCTCTATTTAGAATAATCTTTGAATTTTTAATCTACTTAAAATGAAGAAGAATTTTTTTGTGAATAGGAAAATTGCAATGAATCCATGCATAAGTATTTGTAATGCTCCACAATCCATTTAGATAAAGCTACCAAAGTTTGGCAAAAAAAAAATCAGTTTACTAATTAAAACATTATTCATCAAATCTTGTTTCCATAAATCTACTTCTTTATAGTGATTTTAAATTACTTTAGACATAAAGTTTACATTTTTAGCAATCAAACCAATATTTTATATTTTAGATTATTAAGATTAAAAAAATGTCCATAATCATTCATTCCCAAATTAAAAAAATGTCCATAATCATTCATTCTTTTCTCTTGGGAACTTTGTTCCTTCTTGTTATAGTATAGAGCACTAAAATATTTGAAAACAACTTTCTTTGAAGGACAACAAAGCAAGGACGATAACCAGAGAAATAGTCAAGCGAAGGCAACACCTGCCACCACTAGAAAATAGCAGCAGACAAGCCTAACCAAAGCCAAAACTGGCAAGCAAGCCAAGTAACCAAAATTGCAACCACAAAATCATCAACAGCATAATCAAAACAGAATCCCCAAGTCAATCCATGAAATGGAATACAAATCATTTATGAGATCAACCAAAGACCAGTAGGTATGAAACCATAACAAAGCTATCAAGAAATAGCAATTAGGAACAATAAAACTAAGCACTAAGAGATTCAAAACAGCCATAAGATCATAGCACTAAACTCCAAATTTTCACCAAATTGGACCGCAAACTCCCTCCAAGCGGGTAGTCTTCAATTTTCAAACCAAGCCTTACAGCCAACTAAATAGGCCAACTGGCCTCCCTCTAAGTAGACAAAACCATAACCTGAAGCATCAACCACCCCAAGGGTGGGTAAGATAAATTGTACTTCAAACTCATACAGGAAATTATAAGAGGGTCCTTAACTCCAAATCACTAGAAAGCTAAGCCCAACAAGACTCTTTGATTGAACCATCCCTCATTGAGCCTGTTACTAAGAGAAACCAAATTAGAACCAGAAACAGCCATAACATTGATGGGGTAGAGAGCCCCCATCAACCTACCTGGATCTCCACCTCTATAGGAGAAAGCATATCCCACAAGCAGTACTACCCAAACAGCAACACTAGTAAAACACCAACCCCTGAAGATGAACAAAACCAACACATCAAAACTCTCCACCACAATAGAGGAGTGACAGAGAACATCAAACCCATGAGGAGCAAGAGCTAACCCAAAACACCACCCCGAGCCAAGCACCAACTCAAACTCCACCTCAATAGGAGAGATCTCTCCTCTAAAAGAGAGGGTGAAGTGAGAACCATAACCACTAGTGCCATTCATCTTCTGCATGAACTAGCTCCACCTCAAAAGGGACCAACAGAAGATAAGGGAGCTTCCCAACCCAACTACAGCCTCCAACTCCACCTCAAAAGGAGAGGGCTCTGCCTCTGAAGAAGCAGTCTCCACCTCCATAGGAAACTTCAACTCTAGAGCCAAATAGGAATCCAACATCCCAGTAGACAAAATTGTCACCACACCCCTTGGCAGCCCAAGCAGTAGGTTCAAGAAGGAAGCAAAAGAAAGCTCCTCAACCAAGAGAGGAAACAAACTACCACGAACCTTCCTAAAGAAAATTTGAAACATCACCACCAAAATATCTTCAAATCAACCATGCTTGAAGGAACCAAAGATTGAAATAGGGGTCTTCGAGGCAAAGCCCCCTCCACCATTTCCAAAAGCAACCAATCTTTGACTGGGAACCAATAACAACCTTGGAACCCCCGAAACATAGCTTAAACATGCAAAGACTGAAGATACCCAACACCACCAGCTCTAAATCCCCACCACAGCAATAACCGAGGGCCAACAAAAGAACAAAATTGTTAGAGCAACAGATCACCACAGTTAACACAAACTTGCAAAATAGGCTCAAAACCTCCTCACAGACAGTGATTCCAAAAACATCAGCAAAAGCTCGACCTCTCCAACAGAGACCATTCAGACCCTCTTCCAAAACATTGACAATAACCACCCAATATGAGCCCAACTCAAAATAGGCACCAACAACCAACACCAGAACCAAACTAAGGATAGAATCCATGTCCAAAACAACAGCATCACCAATGACCATAAGAAAAACAAACCAAATAGGAATCCCTATTGGAAACACAAGGGTAGACAACTGAGAGGGGGGGTGAATCAGTTGTTACAAAAATTTAAACTTATTAAACTTATTAACCTTATTCTCAAATCTGATAAATAAACATGAAAGCATAAACCATCACCACATTAGAAACACACATAACACCAAGAATTCTTTTTATGTGGAAACCCTGTTAAGGGAAAAACCACAATGGAGGTTAGTCCACAAGATTATACCTTGTTAAAAGTATAAAGAATAATAATGGGAATGCACATACATTCAAGCACACTACCTAGAGCTCACTACTCAGATACAACAAGGCTTATTTCCCAAAGGAAGACACACTATCTTACAGAAACATTTGAATTATATCTGCAAGATTTTGAACTGAGAAAATAACATCTACTAATGCCTGATTGCAGTTTCAGTTAAGCACATGAACACTTCTTCACACTCTGCTTCTTCCTTCGAATGATTAGGACATTATTTGTACATCTCATACCTTCAAATGGAATAAACAATAGCTCATATATATCCGCAACAAGAAATTACATCAATTACATGTTGGCTTCAACAAAATAATAAAATGAATACAAATTGTTAGCCCAAAACATAAATAATTTACAATGTGAATTAACCAATGTTAGCTACAACATATTGAAGACCCAAAAAAAATCCTCGAACATGAAAAACCTTCAAAAATTATTCCTCGAAGATCCACAACACGCTACAATCGCCCTATCGGCCATGAACAAGAAAAACATGAACACACAAAATAAAATCACCAATCGTGAGCACAGCAATCAATGCAGGTGTGCAACACAGATAGAGCATGATCTAGAGACATCCACGAGCATCATGAATCACCAGAGAAGCATCTGCAAGAAATCATCTTACTAGAATCATACCATCCTCTATCAGGAACACCAACTAAAGCAATAGAAAAACTGTCAAAACACTAACACTCATAACTCAATCAAATCTTCACGTGGATCTCTAAAACTTAACGTGGATAAACTAGATATACTCGAAAACAAACCCTTTAATCCACAACCTCTGATCAGCAACATACTGAGCTAAGAAATATTATGTTGGCTAAATTGAACTTCACTGCATCACTGACAACTTGCAACTTATTTCATTACAATTTTCTCAATATCCTTGACATATACAGCCTTTAAGACAATAATGTCAATAGTGTTGACATCAATGACAACCACATATCAAAAACATCCAACAATCTCCCCCTTTGGCATTGATGGCAACACATGATGTGAAAAACACCATCAACACAACTTTCTCTTAGCACTTTCTCCCCTTAGGTTTTGTCTATTTTCTCCTCAACTCTTTCACATGACTCTTCTCCCCACAAATTTTTTCACATGACTCTTCTCCCCCATTGACATCAATGAAAAAGATACATTATCTTTCTCCACACAAGCTCTGATACCAATTGTTGGAAACACAAGGGCAGACAATTGAGAGGGTGGGTGAATCAATTTTCATAGAAATTTAAACTTATTAACCTTATTTTCAAATCTAATAAATAAACATGAAAGCAAAAACCATCACCACATCAGAAACATAAATAACACCAAGAATTTTTTTTACTTGGAAACCCTGTTAGGGGAAAAACCATGGTGGAGGTTAGTCCACAAGATTATACCCTATTAAAAGTATAAAAAATAATAATGGGAATGCACATACATTCAGGCACACTGCCTAGATCTCACTACTCAGATACAACAAGGCTTACTGCCCAAAGGAAGACACAATGTCTTATAGAAACATTTAGATTACATTCGCAAGATTTTGAACTAAGAAAATAGCATCTGCTCATGCCTAATTACAGTCTTGGTTAAGCACGTGAACACTTCTTCACACTTTGGTCACTCTTCTTCACACTTTGCTTCTGCCTTCGAATGATTAGGACATTATTCACACATCTCATACCTTCAAATGGAATAAACAATAGCTCATATATATCTGCAACAAGAGATTACATCAATTACATGTTGGCTTCAACAAAATAATAAAATGAATACAAACTGTCAGCCCAAAACATAAATAATTTACAATGCGAATTAACCAATGTTGGCCACAACATAGTGAAGACCTAAAACAACATCCTTGAACATGAAACACCTTCAAAAATTGTTCCTCAAAGATCCACAACACGCTAGACAATCACCCTGTCGGCCATGAACATGAAAAACATGAACACGCAAAAGAAAATCACCAATCGCGAGCACAACGATCAATGCAGACATGCAACACAGATAGAGCACAATCTAGAAACATCCATGAGCATCATGAATCACTAGAGAAACATCCACAATAAATCATCTTACTAGAATCATATCATCCTATCTCAAACACCAACTGAAGCAACAGAAAAACTGCCAAAACGTAGACACTCATAACTCGATCAAATCTTCATGTGGATCTCTAAAACTTAATGTGGATAAACTAGATATACTTGAAAACAAACCCTTTAATCCACAATCTCTGATCATCAACATATTGAGCTAGACAATAGTATGTTGGCTAAACTGAACTTTAGTACATCACTAACAACTTGCAACTTATTTCATTACAATTTTCTCAATATCCTCGACATATATAGCATTTAAGAAAATAACTCCAATAGTGTTGACATCAATGACAACCACATATCAACAACATCCAACAATCCATACATAAACGAAGGCAGAGACAAAATCACCATACGCTTTCCACAGCACAAGAAGGGACAACTCCTCAAAAGTATGTCGCCTCTCGAGACACCCAAAAGGGGCCAGAACGTGGATAAAGCAAGGATAGAAATCCCAAACAAGGGAGGGGGCCTCCCCAGCCAACACAGAAATCCCACGATGAGACAGCAGGGTACCCTCAACTTCCAACAAAGCCACTGACCTAGCACCACCAAGGGAAAACCCAAAAGCCACAGCCATAAGGCCCATGAAGTAGTAAAACACAAAAAGGACAAGGGCGACAGGAGACCCACCACTCAACCTATCTAGATCATAGTGCACATCCTGTAAAGAGACCACAAAGCCTCCCACACTGCAACCCCCAACAGACACCTAGAGGAGCCCAAATGGCCCCAAAGAAAAAATAAGAGATGGTCCCAAGACCATTGAAGTATCAACCAACTCCTCAACATAAACAAACTAGTAGAGGAGAGTAGAACACAAAACCTCCATAGGGAAAAGCAACCTGAGATCCTCCAGATAGAAAATGGTAGCAACGTCCCCACAGACAATACAAATCTCAGACAAACCAAAAAGGCGCCTAGGCAATCCAAAGACAGACGGATCCCACTCTGAATCTTCATCTCCTTCGCCTCCTCCATCAGGGATTTTCAAAAAGTTACATGTTGAGAACATGCAATAAATTTAATTTTTCCCTATATGTTGGTTTAAATTTATTGGCTAGAATATTTCTTTTAAATCAATATACCATTATAATTTTATTAAGCCTTCCTAACTATATTATAATGCAAACCCCATTTATCAAAAGCGAAACTAGTTAGAGACTTCTTTAAAAATTAATTATATTAAAGACATAATTGAATTCACAAAGTGTATACATTTATCTTATAAAAATTTTAAAATAATAATTTATAATATAATAATATTTTTTTATCTCCATAATATTAGAATTAGTATAAATAGAACTCAAATAAATTTATTTTAAAAATATGGAGAGATATCAATTTAGAGTAAATTTAATAGTTTTTTTTTTAATATATCAATTGTGTTTTAATTTTCATGTGCATGCTTACAACATATAATTCTTGATACTTTATTATTATTATAAATTACTTCTTAACATAATCAATTCCACACATATAAATACAACTACTTAACAAATAAAATAATAAAAATGTAAAATAATTGATAAAAAGTCAAAGATTATTTAAAATTTCAAGCAATAATATACCACTTATAACCTTGCATAGACTCTCAAATCAAAATAGAACAAAACATAAAAACAAAAAAGAAGCACTAACATGTGATGTTCATTATTGTATTCTTCTAAGTCAAGTCTAAAAAGGTGCACCCACACTATTATTTTTAATGATATGTAACACAAGTATACAATGGCTAATTTCTTTGTTAACACTTTTTATTCAAAATCATTAAATGTTACTTTTCTTTCTAGTATGATGCAGAGATTGGGTGAACCTCTTGAAAACATTGATAGAGAATTAAAGCAGTTACCATGCAACCATATATTTCATTACCAGTGCATTCTTAGAGCTACTTCAAAATATGGGGTCCCCATCTATCATCATCAATATTATAATTGGCATGGATAGTCTGGTAACATTTCTAATGTCTATTGAAAATTACCACTATCTCCTATTTGTTATAATTGAATTATAAAATTTTACATATTTTAATATGTTTATAGATGAATTTAAATTATTATGATTAAATCATTATTTTTTACTATCTTGTATTTGTAATATGGTGAAATGGATCTAGGCTAAAACACCCTAACCTAAATCAATTATTCCACATTAAAATATTGAGGGACACAAAATTAACAAAGAGATCCTATTTGTGGTATGTAATGATGATTTATTGGAAGAAATGTATTAAACTAGGTGAATTAGGACCAAAGTGACAAACTATAATTTAGAATCTAGAAAATGGGTGATCCCACAATAGTAGGTTACTTTTTGACAAAACTTGACATTGAAATGAACATTTTGAACTAAATCTTCACTTTTTGACACCTATAGCTACTAAACTGTGAGGAACTTGAAGATGATGCAAACTAGCAATATTTTACATTTTGTCTATAGATTCTAAATATATTTTTTAAAAAAATGGAATCTAATTGCATTTCTTTTTCCATCTCTTTCAATAACTAGTTTTTAACAGTAAACGCCATTTTTAAAGAGTGATGTGTACTATAAAGCACATAATTTTTTTTCTATGAAGGTTAAAATTCTATTTTTTCTGAATTTTGATTTATAACTACGATATCTAGAGCATGCATTTGGTTTGATAGTGTTTTATTAAATATTTTTCTCTTAATTAAGTTTTGAAGTCAAACCAATTACAACTTAGACATGTAGGTGTACCATAAAGCGCATAATTTTTTTTATATGTATTGAAATTATTATTTTTGTTGGATCAAGGACATCAATACCAAGAGAATAGATAAATTTTAGAATTTTTTTGGTAATCTACTATTTTTCCACATGTGCAGAACAAAGAACTTGATTTTTAGTGAAAAATCTATGTTTAATTAAACTAAATGTATAATATAACCAAAATATATTAAAACTATACTTGATGGAGAGCTCGTTTTAGGGACTATCATCCTCCAACTCAGTTTGTCAAGTTGATTCCATTTTGATCCTCAACCTGAGCCTTGAAACCCAAAAATTTGCATAAAATTGTAGATGGAGGTGGGTAAGGGAAAAATAAGGGGGTTCATATGAACACCCCTTCATTTGAACCCCTTGAAACCCCTTTGAGCGAATGTGGATTCGAATGAAGGGGAGATCATTTGAACCCTATAAAATAATATTAAAAAAATTGGTACGAAGGGCTTTGAACAAAGGGTGACAGTTAAAATTATTTTTAATAGTTGACCTTCATTTGAAGACCTAGCCGACCAGGTTGTTTTTTTTTTAATTTCATATGCATATAAATATGAACTTATTTTTTCATTTTTTCATAACATTGCAAGATTAATTCTCATTTTTATCCATCAAGGCAGATTTTGGAGAAGAAAACTTTTTGTAGCTAGGATTTTTCAAGTCATCTTTTACTTGAAGAAGAAAATGAGAGAGAGAAAAAAAAAAGACAAAATAAGACTCAACAAAATTATTCAAAAGAAAGAGAATAATAGTTGCATAAAATAAATTTTGCAAGATATCATAGAAAGAAACAAGGTATGCATATTTTTTTTCCTATTTTTAATATTATTCCAAAAATATTTTCTTTCCTATTTAATATAAGTTTTTAGCAAGTAGTAGGATGTTATTTCTAGTTTAGAATATTTAGTTTAAGTATATATTTGTTTCCACATCATTTAAACTTGTAAAATTTAAATATATTTGTTTCAAAATATATTTAATAATGTTTATTAGGACTTCATAAGTTTGCACATTAAGGACCAAGAAAGTTAAATGTTGTTACCAATATCTGGACTACTAGTTGAACATGTTCTTGACCATATATTATTATTTACTAGGTGAATTTTTTGGACATCATTTTCAAACAACTTTAATTTATATTTGTTTCAATTGAATGTGCATTAGGGTCCTTCATAGGTTTTCTCATTAAGTAAATAATACTTTTATTATTTAATCATAAGTTTCATACTTGTACTAGTTTCAAACATGTTAATTATTTTTAAATCTCTTCATTTCTCTCTCTATCCTTCTCTTGATAAGTCCTCTCCTCTCTCTCTCTCTCTCTCTCTCTCTCTCTCTCTCTCTCTCTCTCTACGTAAGTATTTTTAAAGATCTTTATTTCTCTCTCTATCCTTCCTTAGATCTAGGTCCTCTCTCTATCCTTCTCTCTAAGGTCCTCTCTCTCTTGACTTAAGTCTTTTTAATAAAGCTCTTTCCTTCTCTCTCTAGATCCTTCTCTCTAAGGTCCTCTCTCTCCCTTGAGTTAAATCTTTTTAAACCTCTTTCTATCTCTCTTGAATTACAAGGTCCTCTCTCTCTCTCTCTCTCTCTCTCTCTCTCTCTCTCTCTCTCTCTCTCTCTCTCTCTCTCTCTCTCTCTCTCTCTCTCTCTCTCTCTCTCTCTCTCTCTCTCCCTTGACTTAAGTATTTTTAACTTATCTATTTCTTTAGATATCTCTCTATCCTTAGCTAGATAGGTCCTTTCTCTATCCTTCCCTCTAAGGTCATCGCTCTCTCTTGACTTTATTCTTTTTAAATCTCTTTTTCTCTCTCTTGAATTAATTCTTTTTGAAGCTCTTTCTTTCTCTCTTTATCCTTCTCTAGATGGGTCATCTCTCTCTTGACTTAAGTATTTTTAAAGCTCTTTCATGAACTCTCTCTATCCTTATCTAGATATACCTTCCTCTCTCTCTATCCTTCTCTCTAAGGTCCTCTCTCTCTCTTGACTTAAGTCTTTTTAATAAATATCTCTCTCCCTCTCCCTTAAGTCTTTTTAAAGCTCTTTCTTTCTCTCTCTTTATCCTTCTCTAAAATGTCCTCTCTCTCTTGAATTAAGTCTTTTTAAATCTCTTTCTCTCTCTTGACTTAAGTCTTTTTAAAACTCTTTCTTTCTCTCTATCCTTCTCTAGATGTAGGTCCTCTCTCTCTATCCTTCTTTCTAAGGTCCTTGAGCTCTCTTGACTTAAGTCTTTTTAATAAAGTTATTTCTTTCTCTCTCTCTTGACTTACAAGGTCCCCTCTCTCCCTCTCTCTTTCTCTCTCTCTCTCCCCCTTGACTTAATACTTTTTAAAGCTCTTTCTTTAGATCTCTCTCTATCCTTCTCTACATAGGTCCGCTCTCTATCCTTCTCTCTAAGGTCCTCTCTCTCTTGAGTTAAATATTTTTAAATCTCTTTCTCTCTCTCTTGACTTAAATAGATCTTTTTAAAGCTCTGTCTTTCTATCTCTCTAGATCCTTAGGTCTAGATCTAGGTCATCTCTCTCTCTCTCTCCCTCTCTCTCTTTCTCTCTTTCTCTTGACTACTAGTTGAACATATTTTTGACCATATATTATTAAATTTGCTAGACCTGAATTTGTTGGACATCATTTTCAAACAACTTTAATTTATATAATTTGTTTCAATTTAATGTGTGTTAGGGTCCTTCATAGGTTTTCACATTAATTATTTATCATGTACTTGTATTATTTAATCATAAGTTTCATACTTGTACTAGTTCTAAACATGTTAAGTCTTTTTAAAGAGCTTTCTTTCTCTCTCTCTATTCTTCTTTCTCTCTAAGGTCCTCTCTCTCTCTCTTGAATTAAGTCTTTTTAAACCTCTTTCTTTCTCTCTCTATCCTTCTCTGGATAGGTCCTCTATCTCTCTCTTGAGTTAAGTTTTTTTAAAGCTCTCTCTCTCTCTCTCTCTCTCTCTCTCTCTCTCTCTCTCTCTCTCTCTCTCTCTCTCTCTCTCTCTTGACTTAAGTATTTTGTGTGTAGTCTAAAGGCCTCAAAAAGTAGAAATTTCTCAAGTAGGAGTCGAGCCAAATTTAGATATTGGATCAAACAAGGTTCAAGAACTTAGAACACATAGTTGTGAATAAGGAGGATGCCCAAGTTCATATAAAACATTGACTAGACATAACACAACATGAGATGTATGTGAACTTTTGTAATTTGAATCCTCATATAAAGATTGAGAAAACAATGTTTGAAAGGTTAAAGCCATATTATGTGAAGATAAACAAGGCTTTTCAAATTGTTGTTGTCATTATCATATTGAATTTGATCTCTACTATCATGTGGTTCGAAAGATGAGAGAAGTAATGGTTTTTAAAATACACCTCCTAAATGGGTAAGTTTGTTCATAGAATCCATCTTATGTGATAATGCAATTGGTCAAATAAACTACATAAAAGGACTTTGTGAAACATGTGCAAATTTGGCTAAAATGTCTTTGGGAAACAAAGATACAGACCCAACAAAGATAGTAAATTGAAAGAGTTACAAGTACATAAAGTTTCAAACAAATATTGGGGAAGAATCCACAAGGTTAATCTATGTAGAAGAGGAGATACCTATTGGAACATTTATAAAAAAAAATTGAAAATTGATACAATTTTCCATACAACATGCCTTTTTTGCTAAGCGGCAAGCACAACAGTTTCAAACATTAAGAGATATTTTCCCACCTAGAACAGTTCTATCAGTAGTCGACTTTACAAAAAATTACTCTCTTGTACATCAAAAAGAGAGATTCAATCAGATTGTTACTTTTTAAAGCAGATCACTATTATGGTGCATGTGTTTTATCAACATGCACAATTGTTCACAGTACATATGATGAATGATTCATTAAGAAATAATATCACTTTTATATTAGTGATGATAAAGAGCATGACACACTTTTTGTACAACATTGTTTTACAAAAAAAATTGAGAATTTGGCAAGTAGGGGTGTAAAAATCAGAAAGCATTTTGTATGATCAGATGGATGTGAAGAACAATTCAAATCATCATGGCCATTTTATGCACTATGTAGGGTGATCCCACAATACTGGTTTACAATTTTTGGCCAAACTAGACACTAAACTGATTTTTTCTAACTAAATCTTCACTTTTGAGCACCTATAGCGGCTAAATCATGAGGAATTTGAAGATGATGCAAACTAGTGATTTGTGAGATTTTGTCTATAGATTCTAAATAAAAAAATTTCAAAAATTTTGGAATTGTATTGCACTTTTTTTCTATCTCCTTTGAAAACTAGTTTTATTCAATAAACACCATTTTTAAGGAGTGACGCTCACCGTATAACACATAAATGTTTTTCCATGAAGGGTAAAATTATATTTTTTTCAAATTTAGATTTGTAACTATGATATCTAGTGCTTCCAATTAGTTTCATAATTTTTTATTGAATATTCTTTCCTTAATCAAGTTTCGAAGTCAAACCAATTACAATTCAAACATAGGCAGACTATATAACACAACTTTTTTTGTATGTATCCAAATTCAAATTTTTCTTTTTTTTTGGATCAAGGACTTCAATATCTGGTGCACTCATATATTTTTTTAAAAATATATAATATTCTATTTTTCCACATGTGTAGAATAGAGAGCTTGATTTTTGGTGAAAAACCTACATTCACAAGAAATAAAAAATAAATATAATAATAAAATTAAATTTATTTAAAATTATACTTTTTGGGAAGCTTATAATGACTAAATACTTAGAAACAACAAATTTTAAATGAATTCATTTGATTCCCCAAAAGGTAAATCAAAAGTGGTTTTTTATCAGCATTTTGATAGGTGTAAAGAAGACTCTGTTATAGGTATGGTTTAAAACTAGCGAGGTTCTATCCAAGGGGGTTTATCTTAGTTTGAATTGGAATGATTTAAATGGAACTTTTTAAGGCTTAAATCATTATATTTTCTAAAAATATGTGATTTCAACAAAAAATCATAATCTCCTAGAAATTGTAAACCAACTTTGTGGGATCACCCTATAGATATTATCAAAATTATAAAATACCACATAATTGGAGTTTCTTTAAGAGTGGGAATGGAATGGGTGAACATGATCGTGAAGGAGCTTGCATCAAATGTGCTCTAAGAAAGCATCAAATGAGTTATTCAGGAGATTGTACAGACAATGCACATCATGTTGAATGGTGTAAGAAACACTTTGCATCAATTGAGGCCAACACATCTTCAAGAACGAACTGATGCATTCCACATAGATTGGTTTGGGAGATATTAGGTATATGTAAATTACATTTGAAATTTTCAAACTTTAAATAATTTATATATATACATGTTCAAGAGCATAAGTTTGTAACTTTTATGTATCTAGGTGTGGATAGAAGATCTATCCATGGATGCAAGAGGGTAGATAAATCAAGATATTTGCATTGTGTATGAGTATAGATCATCACCCTAGATGGACATTGTACACAAGGGATTAGTCTTGTTTTTGTGACAAGTGCATTTTGGAAAACTTTGAGGCATGGAACAACCAACAACATGGATATCCTAATGAATGAAATTTGGTGCCACTAGTAATTTTTGACACATTACGACGAAGATGAGGATGAAAGCTTTGAAGATTTTCCTTTGATTTTAATTGATTATGACCATATTTTAGGATTGGTTAGAAAAGGTACATGTGTACTTGATAAATTTAATATAAATTTACAATATAGTTATTTAAAGTTTAGTACTAGATGAGTTAAATTTAATGATATTTAGTCTAGACAGTTCTAACTTTATTATAAATTTTGTATGTAAATTTTGTGTACAGGAGATTTTTTTGCAGTTGTAGTAGAGCCTGGAAACATAGAAGGTATTAGTTATTATTTAATGCATTGCACGAAAGAGAGGAAGAAGCTAACAAAACCTTAAACAAGTGATGAAATTTTATTTCCCACGGGTGAACATTTAAATTTATATACACATGTACATGTGCATTACCTTAAACATTATATATTATACAAGTTGACTAAAAATGTTGCATACACATGTCTTACCTCAAGTTCATGTTTTTTACCATTCAGGTTCAGTTGTAGTGCAAGGGATATATCTCAAACAAGTCAAAATTGTTCAACATGGGACTCATTTTAATGAAGTTATCAACCTGAGAACAAGGTATACCAATATATTCACCTAGTAATTGTTATTTTCCTACATCTTCATACAATTCCACATGCACGTGGATGAAAAAAATGGAGACTAGATAGTGATGATCATCAAAAAATATTGCATGCTATTGAAGAGTGGGTTGAACCAGTTGTTTGAGTTAGATATCCATGATTTGAGTTCAAGTACATGTGCGTGCATATGATCAAGTGACAACTTATAGTAACTTGTTTGAACTCTATTAATTTATTTGTATAATACGTCTATGATGATTATTTTAAATTTGGTTGGACACAAATTAGTGATTGAAAAATATGATTTTGATTAGATAAGCAGGGAAGGGCCCTAATCCCATCGTTACATTAATGGACCAAAAAGAAGCAAAGAGAGGTGGGAAATAGCACCACCAACTCGCCAAAAAATAGCATCAACACGCAAGCCAATATTTAAAATAGTAACCATTGTCTAGCCATTATTAATCAAAAACATTAAGTTTTTACCAGCATACTTTGATCTATGAAGACCATTAATTAAATCGATGGTATCCTAGGTGGTATTCCACCATAACCTATAGAAATTAATAGAACAGTCCTAGATATGATAAAAAAAAGACAAAAAACTCATCAAAAAACAAAAGAGTAGCAACACAAGCCATTAACTTCCTTTATTTAATAGGTCCCCATACGCTCCCATGAGAGCAATGTATTCACGCCAGTCAGGGCCCTTTGTCTCGTCCAACGTCTTTAGGGTATCAGGTTTCCCCTATTTCTTAAGTTTCCTGGTAATCTTCATTTTTTCCAAAAGTTGCTCCAAGCATCACTCTTCTCATCAACCTATTAGTTACTTTTATGAGAGTAACTAACGCCTTCTCCATGTCTTCAAACTATACCTACAAAAAGGTTAGTCTACTTTTTAAAAACTCATTACTAAGATCCTCAGCTTTATTCTCCATTCCAGAGAACCCAACATCATGCTCATTCCCGACCTCCATCTTATCCTTAGAAGGCTCCACTTGCTCCTCTTTCTCCTCCTCTGAACCATCCTCCCTCATCTCATAGGTAGTGTCCTCAAAATCCAAGTCTTTAGAGTCTTCTTCTTCTTGAGCTTCAAAATCTTCATACCCCAGCACCTCCTCCTCATTCACAGACAATTTTTGTTTTCTCTTTTTCTCTTTTGAGGCAACCTTAGCCAGTCATGTTTACCTTCTTCCCCACTACTGCCACTCCCTTTCCCTTGTAAAATTTCTTTAGCCTCCTCCATTTGGTTCCCTTCCTCAGTTATATGTATTACATCTATAGGATTAATATCCTATCTAGGTTTCTTAGTTTTTTGGGGTTCCAATAACAAAGGGGAGTGTTTCCTTTTTTCAGGCATTGCACTAATGAGCTCTAATTTAAATCTTTTCAATTCCTCACTCTTCTACAACAAAGAATTAGAGGGATTTGACACATTAGCCATAGGGGAGTTTCTTTTTGTAGGGATTAGCACATGCCTAGCAGCAATTGCAAGAGGGTGGTGGGGAATTTGTTCATCAACCAGGAGTTCATCAGTATCAGGGTTTTCCTCCTCCGGTTGTTCCACATTTTCATCAAATTGTTCTGGGTTGTCATTTCTAGCATTTAAAGGATTTCCATGAGGATTCAGGGCCAAGGCATATTTTTACAATGTTAGCATAAGACCCTAGTGGAGGGGAGGGCTAGCACCTTTTTCAATGTTAAGCTACAGGGAGGACAACAGGTAAAATGGAAAATTGATACGCTCCCCATGCCTAATATGGTTTAACAAAGGGAAGTGGTACACATGGACTAACATGTACCTACCCTCAAGAGTAAAATAATGCATGACAAACAGACTTACTAAAGCAAAAGGAGGAGGGAGTTCAAGTCTAGCATACCCATTTTGGAATCTCTTGAGATTTTCACCTTCATGGAGGAATTTATCAATAAACCTTTAGTAGTCTGCTCCACTTTTCTTAGCAACTTTTAGCCCATTATTCTGTAGACCCGTAGCTTATGCAATGAAACGAGTGGTAACCTTGAACTTCACTACACCTATAGTGACACTTCCTTTCCTCCAGGAGTTGGTGAATTTATCCATTAAATTCCCATTGTATCCTTTGAGAGATTAAAAGAATGGGAGCATACCCACATTCTCAAACATCCTTCATAGGTCCACATTATGTTTGAGGGCTTGGAAATTTGGCGGATCTGTTCTTTTCCTTGGTATGCCCATTTTACTCTGCAAATTCTTTTGTTGCATCAATCTTTTCTTCATAATCACCCACACAAACTACTTTCTTCCCTGAATGTAACCAGCACTCGAATGCCAAGCAATACTCAAAGCCGATATAAAATGAAAATTCAAGAAGTTTCTTATTAAGAAAGCCAAGTTCACATTTCTCGGAACCCAAAACTCATCATTAAACTTGTAGGCATTTAAATCCTTAATAAAATTCCTTCTCTTCCCCACTATAGAAATATGAGGATTACTGACAGAAGGCTTTTCGCCACGCATAGAAATGACAACCTTTATCAAATTCAATAATTTCATGTGATTATTGAATGCCATCTTTAAAGGGAAATTATTACTATTATATCCTTCAAAGATCCTCCTATACCACCTAGTACTCCATATACCATCATTACATAGAAATATAAACGGCACCACTTGGTGCTCGTTAGTCCTGCATACAACTAACCTATCAATTTTGCATGTGATATTCATTTTCAAATATTTTATTAAGGATTACATCTCTTAAAGATGTCAGCATGTTGCCATTGTTCCAACTTGTCCATTCCCTACAGCTCAGTGCCACATTGGTTGCACAATCGGCATCTTTGTTTCCTTCCCTATACACATGTACCTAACAGATGTTAAAAAAAAGTTAATAACTTTGCATCTATCTATTATATTTTTTATTTCCTAAGAAGGGGAAACTTCTTCATTTAGGATGTCCACAATTAGCTTAGAATCCCCTTTGATGATGACATTTTTGTACCCCAGCTCCTTTAGATAATTGAAACCTCCAAGAGCGGCCATTGCTTCAACTTTATTGTTAGAGAAGACACCCAAATTCACTCCAAAACCCATAATACAGTCACATTTATGATTTCTAACTAGACCCCTAGCCCTAGCTTGTCCTGAGTTGCCTTTTGAGTACCCATCAAAATTACACTTAACCCAATCTTTCAGCAGAAGACTCCAAACAATACCCATTCTATTAAGCATCTTTGACCAATTAAGTTTGGTTAAGTCCCTCCTTATTCCCCAATTATGTTTTATCCTCATTTCTTTGTAACTAGGCCAAGTATTGGAGAATTTGTATCTTCCAGCCTCAATGTTTTCCTTAATTTGGGTTTTAATAATTTGACTTACCTCCCAACTGGTTCTCTCCACATCTCTAAAAATTATATTATTCCTCTCCTTCCATAAACCCCAGGTAACAAAAGGAGGAACTTGATTCCAAAGGTCCACAATAATGTTACGTCAAAAAGGGCAATTTGACCAACCATCAATAAAAAGCTTCATTGAATTGGGAAACACCCAATCAAAAGACAACAACAGCAAAAATCAAGGCCACACTTCCCTCACATATTGGCATTGAAATACAATATGAATTATCGACTCCTCTTCCTATTTACAAAGTGAACACCTATTTACTAATTGAAAGCCTCTCTTAACCAGATTGTCAATAGTGAGAATTTTTCCATGAGCAGCAGTCCACCAAAAATAATTAATTTTGGGAACACTTGATTCTTTAGCCACACCCTATCCCAAAAGTGATCAGGAACAGCAATTTGGGCCCTCACTAGATCTTCATAGGTCTTTTTTACCGAGAAACAGCCAGATGAGCTACTTTTCTAGAGCCACTCATCTCCCCTTTCTCTATCAAACCACTTAGTCTTCCCTATCAAATTATGTAGATTCATGAGGATTAGATCCTAATTCACCTATCTTTGACCTCTCAGAGTGTTCCTCCTTAATAACATGTTGAACTCCTTCCATTTGGGTTCCTCCATGTCCCAATTTATATAATCACACACCTTTTTGCCACAAATCATGTTTAAGCTAAACTTGAGAGGATTCAAATCATCAAAGGTGGAAAAAGTGGAATTCTCTATCCAAGGATCCTTCCAAAATTTAGTATTAATCTCATTCCCTATTCTCTTCCTTGCCCCCATCTTTAGTACATTCCTCAATCTCACAAGATGGTCCCATAAGGCTGAACCAGGAGACAGATCTGATTATGAGAGAAAATAATTAGGATTCATGTTCCTTAAGTACTTAGCTTGGAAAAATTTTACCCAGACTTTGGAGCCCTCTAGAAGATTCTAGCCAATTTTAGTTGTTAAAGATTTTCTTAGCATTGCAATTATTCTCATCCCTAGACCCCCACATATTTTAGGCATACACACTTTATCCCAGCCAAACAGGGACAGTCTATTTTTTTCTTTTGTTCTTGACCACAAAATTTTTTGTTGAATCTTTTCAATCTTCTCCCCAATATGAGTTGGGATTTTGAACAGGGATAGGTAATAAACCAGAATATTCTAAAGAGAGGATTTAAGGAGTTGAATTTTTCCTACCAAGCTAAGAAGCTTCCCCTTCCACCCAACCAGTTTGTTTTGGATTCTTTCTATCAATTGGTTCCAGTAATTATTCTCTAATTTCTTATAGATCAAAGGGAGGCCCAGATAGGCATCAGGTAATTCAGCTTCCTGACAACCCAGAATATTTTTCACTCTATCCTTTATCTACTGACCAGTGTTGAAGAAGTACACTTTGCTTTTTTCATAGTTTATACACTAACCAAAAACAACAACATAATCATTGAGGACTTGTTTCCATAGACCTGCTTCCCCAACCAAAGCTTCCCCAAACATTAGAGTATCATCTTGACAAACTATTGGTGGGAATCAGGCCTGAGAGAGGAGGCAGCTTTTACACCTTTGAGAGCTTGTGAGTCCACCAACTTTTGAATATTCCTACCCAAAACTTCAGCAACAATGATAAACAAGTAGGGAGAGAGAGGGTCACCCTGCCTAAGCCCATGACCATAGGAGAAGAAACCTTGAGGAACACCATTGACCCGGACATAACACATGGGGGAAGTAACACAAGCAGATATCATCTTAAGGAATCTACCATCAATCCCAAACTTCTTAAGAATAGAAAAAAGGAAAGGCCAGGAGACCCTATCATAGGCCTTAGAAATATCAATTTTGAAGGACATCCTAGGCTTTTTAGAATGATCCATGGAATGAATAATTTCATGGGTAGAAATTATGGCATCAAAAATGTTTCTACCTTGAACAAAACCCTTTTGAGGCAATCATTTTTCCAAGCACAAGTTTGAGTCTAAACACAAAAATTTGTTGAGAAATTTTTATAGACCATGTTGCAAAGACTAATAGGTCTATAATCTTTCATGGTTGAGGCATCAATAGATTTAGGAATAAGAACTATAAAGGTAGCATTCAAATGGTTTAGCAACCTACCCAACCTAAAGAAATCCCCGGCAGCATTAAAAAGGTCTATTTTAACAATATCCTAGTAAGTTTGGGAAAAAATAGGAGGGAACCCATTAGGGCCAGGGGCTTTGAAGGCACCAAAAGAGAAAACATCCTTTCTGACTTCTTCCATAGAAATAGCATTATTCATCATCTTTAAGTCTAAATCTTAAATTACATTAGGGATCACTTCAAGAAAGTCAGCATTTACCTAAAGAGCATTTCCAGGATTCATGTGATAGGAGGAGAAGTTAACAGCTTCCCTAGCAATATCTTTTTCATTGGTCACAGTAGAGCCATCCTCTTTCACTAGTGATCTTACTTTGTTTTTGCTTATGTGTTTCAAAGTGGATTATTGGAAGAATTTAGTGTTCCTATCCCCTTCTGACAACCATTGGACCCTAGAATTTTGTTTCCAGAATATTTCCTCCTTTTTGTTTATCTTATACCATTGGGATCTAAGATCTCTTTCCTTAGCACATATCTCTTCATCCACTAGGTAAGTCTCCATAATATCTTGAACCTCTTTTAAACTTTTTCCCAAGGTATTCTTTATCTCAAATATGTTTTCAAAAGTCAACTTATTCCACCCTTTCACTTTTTACTTTATTCTATGTAGCTTTTCCATCAAACAGAACATTGAAGTACCTATTATGGGCTCCTCCCACCAAGATTTAACCAAAGTAGCAAAATCTGGGTGGAGGCTCTACATGGCTTCAAATCTGAAAGGGAAAGGTCCCCTATTATGTTCCAAATTTATTTTCAGCACCAATGCATTATGATCAAATCCAAACCTTGGGAGAGCTGAAAGAGAAAGGAATATCCCATTTAGTAGAGATCAAGAACCTATCTAGTTTAACTTGGATTAGATGGATTTCATTCCTCTTGTTAGACCAAGTATACTTAGTTCCTTGGAGGGGGATATCAATTAGACCTTCCAAATTGAAGAACTCATCCAGCTCCATCATATTTCTGAAGGTAGGAGAGGAGAATTAAAATCCCCTCCAAGCATCCAGTGATCATCACTCCCATCAAAAATAGCTTCACTTAGTTGTTCCCATAGAAAAACTTTGTCTCTACTCAAATTTGGGGCATAAATATTTAAGAGATTCCATTTCTCTTGAGAAGCAATGTCTTCCATAGTAATCTTGAGACTATTCTTACACACAAAACACAAAGATCCTTTCAATTTAAAGGGATTCGAAAGGGTGGAAATACCACCTTAAGCACCTTCAACCTCACTAAAAAAGTAATTAGCTCCTGGCCAGATACTTCCAATAGCTTTCTCAAAGGTCTCTTCATTGTCATTTCCTATAATAGGAGAACATCCACTTTATTATCAAGAATGTAGGATTTTACCAAAAACTGTTTATACGAGCTATTAAGGCCCCTTATGTTCCAAGAGATGTACTTCATTTAAAAAATAGAATCACCCCCACCTCCATCCTAACCTAGCCCTCAAGATACTTCTTCTTGGGCTTCGATCCTACAATCAAGTCCAAGGTTCTTTGTTTTCTAGCTGCCACATCCCTCATAGTATCCTTAATTCTTGATTCCTTTTGGGAGGGTCTTCCCACCTTATTGTTGCCTCCAACATCAAATTATTTTTCTTTTTGGATTTATTAGAAGCTTGTGACCATCCCTTCTCATCCTCATTATCACTAGACCCTTGAGGGAAGCCAAGAAGGGCTAGCGAATCACCCAGATTTTTTGCACCAAAGTGAGATATAGTATTCATTTCCTCCAGAGATAGAGTTGTATCATCTAGAACATACTCTCCCTCTTCCAATACTTTTTCAACACCATGATTCTGCTCCATCACCTTCAGAACTGATACATTCATCACCAACAAGGGATCCTCAACTAGGACCTTCTCCTAAATTAAATCTTCCCTTCCCATTTCCTCCAGAGTAGGAAAACCTAGAGTGGTATGGGAAGAAGTAGGGGCAGCCACATTGAGGTTCAGGCCTCCCGACTCATTTACTTCAACATGAGGAATAGACATAGCCATTGTTTCTAGATCTTTATTATCGTTCAAAAGGGGAAAAGACACCTTTTGAGGTGAAGTAGAAGAAGGCTACATACTAGAAGCCATAACCTTAGTCAAGTTGTCCTCTTCTGACATTTTTCCTTTAGCTTTGGACCCCTCACCTGAAACCACACAAGAATCAATTGGATGGCCAAACCTCTTACAATGCTAGCAAAAGAGGTAGGCATTTTCGTACTTCAGGGGTTGAGTCTAGTTATTGAACTTTGACTTCAACAGTATTGAGGAGGGGAGGACCGTATTTATAGCCACATTAACATATATTTGAGCATACACCAACCTCGACCTCTCCTGAGTTATCTTATCTATGGCCAAGAGGCTCCCAAAGGAGTTTTCAATGCCTTTTAAGATTCCCTTTTCCTAGAACTCCAAAGGGAGGCCCAGAAGGTGAACCCAAGTTGATACAAAGGCCCCCAAATTAGCCGACGGGTCAAAACCCAATTTTCATTTGCATAGTGAAAGAAAAAATTTAAAACCTAGGTCAAAATCCCATGGAACCCCAGTTAAAAATTTCAGCATATCTTCACAAACCACAAATGAAAATAGAAAAATACCTCTGGGAATTGCATTTATGGTGACACTACCCATCAGATTCTAGGTGGAAGCAGCCCACTGATGAACAAGGTCAATATTTGGCCTGTATGCCAAAAACTTTCCAACAAGTGTTGTTTTGAGGTTATCCATCACCTTCAGCATCAGGAATTCAAGGACATCTACTTCCCAGCCAGTCACCAAGCAAGAAGCATATTCCACAAGTCTTTTAGACATAGCTAGTGAGTCATACCCCACTAGTTTTTCCACGTAGTAAGTCGGTGCTTCCTCTGAGAAAAAATCTAATTCAACCCAAAAGTCAAAGAAATGGGCGACTTCCTAGAGATTCCCTCCATATTTTCCCTAGATGAAAGGACTACAATACAAGGAGGGGACATCTTATTGGGAGCAGACAAACTGGCCACTACCACCGTAGGCACAGGGCCAAAAAAGGGGACAGCATCCTTGGAATGGGGAGCCTTCCCGGGACCCCCCTAGCGACCCATGAAACAGTTTAATCAAAACAGTGTTGGAAATTCAAAAAGCATCCAGCGCGAGAAATTTCATAGCAAAGCAAAGCCATGAAAACATGTTTATTACATTTTACAAGCATGTTTATTAAATTTGAGGTTAATGTGGAGTTTAAGGATGAAGTACTAAATAATTTGTGACACTAAATTATATTTAATGTGGAACTTTTAACGGTCCACATTGAATTACTATTTAATTCAAATTACTTTAATATTTAAAGTGACACTTTTTAAAAGGATGAATTACTATTTAATGTGGTCTACTTTTAAGGGGCATACTATTTAATTAGTGTACAAAATCCACTTTGCCTATAAATACTTAATATCTAAAGATGTATTTTTCTACTTTTCTCCTAAATGGATTGAAGTCTATAATATGCATCCTCTTGTGTTTCTTCTACTTCCCCAATATCTTAAACCATTAGATTAAGTCTTAAAAAATGAAGATATGGTGGTTTCTTTGTCTCATTGAATGCAAGAGTGCTAATCCCCTTAGAGTTTTCTAAGGAACTTCTTGATCTAGCATTATATTTTTATTGCATAACAAAGAGGTTTCCTATAAAATTATTAATTTAGGGGGCCTTGTTTCTTGTTTTATTTATAAATAGAATGGGCATATGCTTGAATAAACTTCTCTAATCTTAGGGTTAATAAAGACTTACATAAAGAACATAACTCCTTAAACATTAGACTAAATATTAAAATATTGTTGATGGTAAAAAGGGAAATAGATTGGTTGGACCTGATAATGTTGAATATGAGGTAGTTAGGGAAATTTCCCCTTTTGGCCCTAACCCCAATAACATCTTAATAGATAAGTCTCTAGATTATTCTATTAAGAGGAAGGATTGTCATGACCATCCCTTAACTATTTTCTATGAGAAGTAAACTTTCTACCTATTATTCATTAGATAATGATTTAAAATTCAACTATCATAAATCTATTTATATTTTTGAACTAATAATAATAAACGGAAAGGGGGTAAACTTATTTTGTTGGATAATATTTACTAGGTAGAGCTACATTATTGATAACGGATTCTCTCCTTGTGTTAGGATTGTTTGGGTTAAGTTGATCTAGTTAAGGATAAGGTGTTTAGATTGTTCCTAGTGTATAGTCCAAGTGACTATACATGATTTGATGCTTATCTATTGACATGACATACATCATTGTTTTTTGTAGACATCTATATGCACAATTGAAATTTTTTGTCTTGAGCTCAACAAAATTTTAAAACAAGTTTTAAATTCCAAAAATCTACACTATGTACACATGATATATATTTAAATGAATAGTTCATAGTTTATATATAATTATATTGAATAAACTCACATATGTATGTCCAAGTTCTTGAAGATCTAAAACATAGACTTGAACCATGTAATCATAACAATTTTTGAAAGTTGTATATATATTTAAGTTTATATTTAAATGAACTTGAAACATGTACATGTGTATATAACATAACATACCCATAGCATTTAATGTACATTTAACGTGTTTAAAACTTATAAACCATTTACTCATGAGTTCTCTAAATAGATATAACATAAACACAAACATGTACATGTAGATGAACATAAACATAAACATAAGCAAACATGTACATAGATGAATATTTGAGCCCAAACACATGTATGTATATCAAAAGAAAATGTATGTAATCAAGTCCTTGTGTAAATACACATGTCAATATATCAAACATAAATCATTATGTGGAAAAATTTAAACTATCATGTCAAAAATGGAAAACACATGTATATGATCTCCATATATAAACACATGTATATCAGATTGAAAATGTATCTATGTAATCAAGTCTAAGGA
This sequence comes from Sequoia sempervirens, assembly GCA_007258455.2. NCBI lineage: Eukaryota > Viridiplantae > Streptophyta > Pinopsida > Cupressales > Cupressaceae > Sequoia > Sequoia sempervirens. The sequence continues at coordinate 60,841 of VDFB02050388.1, forward strand.
TAAATACATGTCTAGAGAGGTCATCAAATTTACCATAACATCAAAAAATCACAAATTCAAATGTCTATATATATGTAAATATCTGGAAATGTCCATGCAAATGGACCTCTAGGTGGCATCCTAATCATCATGTCGACTCCTAGTCAAGCAACCCTCTGAATGATTATCTTGCTCTAATAGATGTGTTGATCCCTAGAGATAAAATTGTACATGTCAATGTGTTAAATACATTTTATATATATAAAGTTATTTAAGAGTGTATGTATAAATATTTATCAATATACATGTATTCACATATATGCATATAAAAATTTAAAACTCATATTTCCACTGACAACAATATCATCAACTGAATCACGTTGATGTATATGATCTAACCTCAGGCTAGGAGTAACATGAGGTATCTCCATCTACAATATATGTGTATATATCATTTATTTAAAACTAAAATTTAAATAATTTAAAAAAAATTGAATATGCACATGCACACATATGTATATAGATACACATGTACCTACATATTAGGTGGCACAGGATCTAAGCCTTCTACAATGGTTGCATCCTCTAAATCATCCAAATGAGTTATCAGAATCGTGTCATGATCTACATCTTTTTGACCCCTCACATGTCGTAGTAATGATGAGTGAAGGGGACTAACTAGTTGAGATGGCATTAATGAAAAATATGAATGTATCAACATCTCCACAAAACCTATAGACTGCATCCTCTCTAGGTCAAATGAAGGATCAGTAGCATGTAAAGCAACTGAATGATCCATAGGTGGATCCTTATGTGCACTAGTTTTGATCCCCAAGTGATGAGAATGATGATATCCTAGATGTGAATGAAAAGATGTACCTAGATGACCTCTGACCTAGTCTATAGAGATTGAAAGCTCTAATGTGATGAAGGCATATGCCTCTAAGAGGTCCTCAGCCAAACAATGCAAATTATTTTGTACCATCTCTCCTATAAGAATGTCCATTTGTGTAGGTGTAGGGATTCCCACCATAGCATAAGGATCATAATTAGTGTTGTTACACTGTGTTGTAAATGAAGGTCTATATCATGGACATCTTGAAATCATATACTGACCCACACAATCACTAGTTATCCTAGTGGAAACAACTACAATATCGTTGACACTATCAATTGCTTCCCTTTAGGAAGCAATGACAACCTAATCTACTGAGGGGGCCAAGCCTAGGAGATAGAAAGAGACCTCTTGCCAACCAATTCCCTATACATTGGAGCTGCTCGATCTTCTCAGTGATAAGGGTCCCTATTAGCAACCCTACCACACCTCTGACCAAGATATCCTGGAAGGTCACAATAGTTGACTTTGAGGCTATAATGTTGTAAAATTGCACCCCTTGTAATTTCACATACATTCTTGTATCTGCTTTAGCATCCACTCCCCTAGCATTTGTGTAGGCTTATTTTATCCCCTACATCAACCTTTTCCCTTCTCGGGATTCTTGAGACCCCGTTTCAAAAGCTACCTTTGTGCGTCAACTTCATGTCAAACCTTGTGCTTTTCCTATTCTCGTCATTTTGTAGTGTGATGTGTCTAGACACTAGCGCGTCACGCAAACATCCATGCATTGCACTAGCATCCTATGACATTTCAAAGTTCAAATGACCATTTTTTACATGTTTTCCACTTGTCAGTTGCTTTTTTTAGTGGTAATGGCCTGGGACACCTTGTAATGGCTTGAGAAGCTTCTTTTCCCTCCTTAAATGCTATCTTTTCAATCTATTTTGCTCACTAGCTTCTTCTCCTTCTGGGCTTCTATTTTGACACATTCTCCCATCTTGCTCTTGCTTGTACAACTCCATTGCTTGCTACAACATCATTCTCTAAATCTCTCACAATACTCTTTGCAAACTCGCTTTTCTCTCACAGCTATCTCTCTTTGTCTTCCTTAAGCCTTGCAACTACTATCTCCCTTATCTTGCACTTGCGAGCATCCTCAGATTTCACATATCCCCCATCGATTGCATCTATATTTGTGATATGGGTTCTCCTCCTCAAGCAAGGATTTATTTTATCACTCATCACATACATTATTTATCTCTATCTATCTGGCTTTCCATGGAGGTGGGAACACCAAAACGGGGGTTTGACTGAGGAAAACCTCTATACAGCCCCAATAATTTCTCCAGATCTTACGCATGCAAGTATTGAAGACATTAATTTTCTAGAAGCTCCATTACTTGGGTTTTTGTGAGCTTATTCTATCTCTCATCCTCTTCTACTTTATCATTTGTCCTTTACTTTAGTCCTATTACATTCTGTCATTTTATCGCATTCTAGAAGTTCTTAGTAATTAGATTGCTAATAGTCAACTTTGTTGTTTTTTGTGACAAACTTGATTTTTGGTCCATATGAGACACTAGCATGCCTCTGGGATGCCAACGTGCCGCACTGATGTCCTTATTTCGCATTGATTTCCTTTGGTCGAGAGCTTGTCAGTTTGTCCAAAAAACCTTTGTGACCTACTCTTTTTGATTCTAGAACTCTCGTGTTTTTCCTTGAGGTAGTTTAGGGTAGTTCGCCCCTTGGGAATCTCTTGAGAATAAAGAGACTCATGAGTAGTGAATCCCCCTTCTCTACATTTTGGTGAACCCAACGTGAACCATAGTATTCTTCAAAAAACTAGGAATTTATTTACCCCAACTTGGTGGGGTCATAACTTTTGACTTGGTGCTCGAAATTCATAACCGTTTACACCATTGGAAAGGTCTCCAAGAGGACTAACTCAGTCCCTAAAATATTGTGCCTTTGGAAATCAAATTTTAAGGACCAACACAAGTTTCAACCCCAAATTCTACTTCAAAGTCCTCTGAAAATGCAAATTACTAGAACCTAGAAAATATCAAAAAAATCTAAAAATCTAGATTTTTGGTTTTTCTTAGTTCTAATATCAACCAACTTGTTTATTCATTATTTATCATATTTAACTTACTATTTTCAAAATGAATTTAATATCTTCTTTTATTAGTTCAATATCTAATTCTATTCAAAGTGTTAATGATGTTCCATTTCATGCATGTGATAGTGACTTGGTTTTTCCCATGTCACTTTGTATCTTTGATCCTTCTCATGAGACTCCTCTTGCTTTGAAGGATATCTTATTGCAAGAAGATTAAATCATTGATACCTTTCTTAACATTACTCTACCCTCTCTCCATTCCAATGCACTCTCTTTTAGAGATGATGCATTTGTGAATGATGAATCTCCCTTTCATTCCAATGCACTCTCTTCTAGAGATATTTTGTTCATGAATGATGAATCTCATCTTTGTTTTGATGCACTCTCTTCCAGAGATGATGCAAAAATGTATGATGAATCTCCTTCAACATTTGATCCTCCTTGGATCGACGTTGATAATTTTTCTTTGAATAATTATTCTACTAGTTGTGATGTTTCTATAAATGTAATCTATGTCTCTGGTACCCCTCAAAGGCCTAAGAGACTGATCATTTACCTAACTCTAGCTATTCCTTATCCTAAAAGGATTTGTTCTATTGAGGGTGTCCCATTTGATAGCAATTTCATTGACCTTTCTAAGGCTCCCTCTTGTAGAGCGGTAGCCCATACTTATAATAATATAATGAATAAACAACCAAGTCTTCCTTCAACTCCTAAACCTAAAACTAAAGCATCTGATGATTATGATATTGTCGAGCAACTCTGTGTTACTCCAGCTAAGATCTCACTATGGTACTTGCTTCAGTCTGCTCTGATTTATTAGGAAATACTTCAGGAAGCCTTGCAGAATATTCTCTTGCCTACCTCCGCTAGGCCTATGGATGTTAATGCGTTGATGGCTTATATTCGTGCATATTTTCCTAATATCACATTCTATCCTCGAGAACTTCCACCTCCAAATGTGCAGAAACAAGCAGATCCTTTAATGATTATATTTAACATTAATAAAATTGGCATTAGACATACTCTCATTATGTTGGATCAGTGCTTAATGTATGTAGCATTTATCTATTGCCTAAGATTAATATTGATTCATCTTCTCTTAATACTTCATTTGTTGTTGTTCGTGGGTTCGATAATATTGGCTGGCAACCTTTAGGCATGATAGTCTTGCCTTTGATTTTAGGACTCATTACCGTACCCACCCTTGTATATGTTATTTCAAAATAATTACCATATAACCTTCTTCTTGGTAGACCGTGGATTCATGTTATGGGTGCAATCTCATCTACCTTGCATATATCTATTAAGTTCATTTGTAACAATCAAGTAGTCACAGTCAAGGCTGACCCTAAGGCTATGCGCTTATGTAATATGGTAGTTTTTGGTTAGGTTTTGGTTGTTCCTACTCTTATTCCTTCAGTATCTTCCAATGTGTCGATGTTTACTCGAGCAGTACCTACTACAAAGGATACTCTTGAGATAGATGTGCCTGAAGAAGATCATTCTAAAGCAAGAAATTTTAAGTCTGCTCCTTCTCAAAAGAATGCATGTGTTGGTGATGATTCGGGTTCTCTAGACTTTACAAAATCCTTCATCAAATATTGTAAAGTCAACCCAATCCACTTAGGCCTTCCAATAACATCATCCAAACCTACTATCAAAGATGATTATTCTTTTGTAATGCGGGATAAGGTGAGCAATAGTTGTAATGTCCTTAATGTCAATCCTCCTCCTTCAGAGAAAGGTGATCGCACCTCTGTTAAAGAGGTTAATAGTAGAAGTCCTATTAAGAAGGTTGATGGTGATCTCATAGAGGAACATAATACCCATTGCTGGAATAATGCTCTCTATGAAGATCCTCCTCCTTCTCAATATTTGCAAGCATGTTATGGCCCTAGCTTTAAGCTTGTCTCTAAATATGGTTATGAGTGTAAAGGTTGTGGGTGTGATGAACAAGACATTCAAGTACCTATAGAATTTTCACCTCATAAGCATAATTTGGGGCTTGGTTGCTCAAATGAACAATCTAAATAAAAACCACAGTTGAATGTTGATGTGATTTTTTCTCAACCTCATCTTCCATTATCTTATATCTTTGTGTCTTCTTCTTCTGAGCAGTCAAACTTTTCTCCACAAGAGAAAGGTTTGCTTCTTGCTCCTCATTCTTTATCCAAGCAAGAGCATATTTTTTTTAGACTTCTAAAGTCCTACTTTATTACTCTTCCTTCTCCTACACATAAGAAATTTCATAAGCATGATAAACCAAAACATTCTTTATGTGCATACCATCGAGTGCCTGGCTATTCCACTAGTTAATGTAAGGCCTTGAAGGATAAAATACAAAAACTTTCTAATTCAAGTTCCATCACCAATTTACTTGATGATGCACATTCCTCTTCTTCAAATGAAAAGTGATATTGAGGTCTACCTCTATCTTGTATGTTCTAAGTATCTTTTATGGTTCTCCTCCCCTGTATGTTGGGGGCAGTGATAACTTGTGGAGATGTGTGTCCTCCTTAAGTACCCCCTCTCTTCTCTATGTCTTTCAAGTGAAGCATCCCTTGAGTGGACCCCCTTTCCTCTTTTGAAGGGTTCCCGAGGGACCCCCTTTGAAATATTTTCTCTTGAATGAATTCATTGGCATCTAGCTTGGGGGTAGTCCAACTAGACCTGTCCTTTTTGTGACTGTCTTGCAATGCAACTTGTAATAGCCACAGACTTCTCTAATTAGTCTTGTTCTGTAGGACCGAGAACCTGTAGAGCTCCCTTGCATCAATATTTACTAACATGTTTAGTCTGTGGATTAACATGTTGCTTTATAGGTGTGCATGTGAAGTTTTTTTCAATCAACCTTGCAATACCGAGCACCTATAAGGACCAATTTGACTCTATGAAGTCCACTTACATCAGGCTTCCTTCATGAGAGAGTACTTGGGGGTTGCCTTCTTATAGGTTTGTGGGCATGTAAGGCGCTTACTTCACTGGGCTTCCTTCATGAGAGATAACTTGGGGGTTGCCTTCTTGCAGGTCTATGGGCCTATGAGACGCTTTCATCTTTTTCATCATTGGTCTGCGGGCCTTTAATGCACTTTGTTCAACTCTATAGGAGAGAGTACCTACAGAGAATTTTTTTCACCTTCTATAGGTCTGCAGATATGTGGCACATTTATTCAACTCTCTATGGGTCTGAGGACCTATGGAGCCATCTCTCTTGGAATTTTCATTCCTTTCTAGCTTCTCCATCTCTCTCTTAAATTCTCTTTCTTCTCAATTGTGTATACTGGATCGAAGATTTGAATCTTCTTCATCCTGAGTATATGCTCTTTCTTTCTTCGACATTGATTGCTTCCCTGTCTTTTCTATGTATTCTTCTCTTGAAGCAAGTGTTCCTTACATTCTTCTCTCCATTTTAGATTTCTTCTATGTATTATTTCTTTATTTTCAGACGATGCATAGTACTAAGACAACCTTCTAGATCAAGGTCTCTTTCACTTTGTTGACTCAAATCCTTTAGTTTTTTGTGTGCTTGTGTGTGTTTTTATGTTCTAACCTTGTTGTATTGTGCAGGTCTTTCTTTTCTAATGCATTTTTTTTGTAGGTCTTCAACCTAGGGGCATGCTTCCTTGGTTCGAAGAGTTATTTGCTTCCTCTACAGTATTCTTTTGCCATCATGATGTTATTTATGTTTAGTATATTTCCTTTAGTATGCATATTAGTATAGATTCATATGCCCACTAAAGTGGGGGAAAAATGTAATGTCATAAAATTGCACCCCTTGCAATTTCACATGCATTCTTGTATCTACTTTAGCGTCCACTCCCCTAGCATTTGTGTAGGCTCACTTTAGCCCTTGTATCAACCTTCTCAGGATGCTTGGGACCCCTTTTCAGCAGCTACCTTCATGCATCAGCTTTGCATCAAACCTTGTTCTTTTCTCGTTCTTGTTATTTTGTAGCATGATGTGTTTGGATAGTAGCACACCGCACAGACTTCTACGCACCGTGCTAGCATCCTACAACATTTCAACATTCAAACGACCATTTTCGTGCATGTTTTCCACTTGTTAATTGCTTTTGTCAGTGGTAATGGCCTGGGACACCTTGTAACGGCTCGGGAATCTTCTTTTCCCTCCTTAAATGCTATCTTTTCAATCCATTTTGATTGCTAGCTTCTTCTCCTTTTAGGCTTCTATTTTGACCCATTCTCCCATCTTGCTCTTGCTTGCATAGCTCCATTTCTTACTACAACAGCATTCTCTAAAGCTCTCACAATACTCTTTGCAAACTTGCTTTGCTCTTGCAACTATCTCTCTTTGGCTTCGTGTAGTGCCTCTCAGTTTGCTTTTTGTTTCTCATAGTTACTTTGTTGTATTGGACATTATGATACTTTGATGCACAGTTATGATGATAGTTGATGATACTTTATTATTGATGCTTATGTTTATGCAATGCTTAGTAGATCAGTTTAATTCATTGTGTGGGTTATTATTACTATGAGTATTATGTGATTATTGGATGTATGTTCCTATCATGATTTTGGTATCTGATTATTGTGCATTGATGTATTTTGGTGAAGGGGAACAGTGTCGCATCTCTTGCTTGCGAGTGCCCTGCGACACTGGGATTTTCCCTTCACAGTGTGTTTTTCTATTTGTCTATGCACATGCTCGACTATGTGGTTTGTTGCAAGCTGTAGGTACCAAGGATCGACTCCACCTGAATTTCCAGGTTGAGCATGCCTTAATCCCAATGGATATTTTTGATTTGGGGATAACATCGGGTCCCCTACATTGACCCATCATCCTCGATGAAGATGTGTATCCATTGTCACCCTGACAGTGTTGTTTGTTGTGTCCTGTGTCATGGTCTTGTTTTCTATCTTCACCATGAGGTCTAGTATTGCTCGATATTTTGTAGGTTTAAATTAAATTAGTTGGTTTGTGCTTTGATTGATTATCATATTAAAATAAATTTATTAAGTTAAAATCCTTTTGATAATTAAAATTAAAGTTTTTTTATATAATTGAAGTATTGATAAAATATAATATTATTAAGCTTTTATTTTGTTTGAATAAATTAAAATTATGAATTAATATAGAAATATTAAAATCAATGAGAGACTATAATTAATAAATTAAAATATGTAAAAGTTGAATTATTGAGTATAGATATATAAGAATATGTTATAAATAAATATATTTGAGTTGTGGTAGTTAAGAAGGTGGGGGGAAATTAAATAAAAATAATTAATTTAAAGAAGTGATGCTACAACGGTTTTGGGGAAAATAGTAAATAAATTGATTAAGGGAAATAAAGAAAGGGGATTTTTGGTTATTTTTTAGAAGAAAAAAAAAACTAATCTTGCAAATCTGTCATGAATAATTCTCTAGTTCTGGAAAACGTTTCTATGGGTTTTGGGAGCTTTGAATTTGGGGTTTTTTTTTTATAGAGGTTGTTGGATTCAAAAGAGCTTGGAGCTGCAAATTAGAAAATTGAAGCTTTTGGGAGAAAATTGAAGCTGCATCTGGAATTCAAACCCAGTAACACTTTCAGCTCAATGATTTGAATTACCCCAGGTTCCATAATCTCTTCTCAACTTTTAATGTTTGCTCAGAAAATGATTATTGCAAGATTATACTGCCTGAAGAAATTAATTATTTGTTAAATTTTTGAATACTTTGTAAACTATTTTTAGCTATTGAAACTCAGTTCTTTTGGAGTAATTTGAGGTTTTGTTGTTTGCTCTATAATTTTCCCTCTTTCAACATAGTCCTCTATTCCCACTCTTTGATTGTTTTTGAAATTTCACTCTTGTATCATAACCATGGGTGAGGCATATAGATTATTGCTTTTTCTTCAATGTATAGTTATTTTTGTTTCTCTGTTTTGGGGTTCACTGCGAGTTCTTAAACTGATTCTTTAATTTCTTTGGCACTATCAATGACATTGCTTAAAATTTTTATTTTAGCCTTTGTAACAAATCTATTTTGTATGCCTTGACCACGTCTCTTTTGGGCTAATCTTGTTGAGAGATTACTATATAATTCATATTTTGTTGCTTTCATTTGCCAAGCTTAACCCTCCAATTAGGTGCACCCCTTACACTGCATCTTGTGGTAATCAGTTCAACTGCATATGGGTATTTTACTTAAGATTCTCATCAACATCTTTGCTAGTTTTTATGCTTCTCACCTAATTGTCTTTGTTGCTCATTGGGACGTGTGTTTATGCCTTGATTGTATTCACATTTCTGCTTTGATTGCTTCTAGCATACAGACTAGTAATGGATGATAAATATATTCACAATTAAGTTGGCTAGTAAAGATCGATATCCTCTTCTGCTCAATCTTTATGGCCGCATCCTCATACCTGTGGATGAATTTAGTTTTGAAGATACAAATTGTATCTCTTTGATTCTATGAAAACTTATTGTGTAGGGAGCCGATAGGTATCCAATGAGACCACCAATATACATATATATTCCATGTTCAATAGTAGATGAAGCTGATATAAGAGTAATTTGTGTGTAAACTGACAGCCTTATCAATATTTAATTACAATCTCCAAGTATAAACTTTGCATGCATACCGCCGTTCTCAAAACTTTGCTCTATTCCTTGCTATTTCTTTTCGTTTCATTCACTAGGCAGTCGATAGTATATAATTTAGTGAATTAAAGATAACTGGCATTTGAATTTTATTCATAGCATATTTAATGACAGTGCGTTGAGCCCTTAGTTATGTTTAGGCTTCAAAATTGCATGGAGTTTGACATATGTATATATTGGCATTTAAATATTGGGATATGATTATACATTATGTATTGTAGATTAAATAGCAACTTAGCAATTTTATAAATTTATATATATATATACATAGTTATATGTGTCTTTTATGTAATTTTCTAATAATTGATTATCAACAGTAAGCTATAAATTTAAATGCATTTATTCTTAATATATATATACACATACACATATATATATATAGATTTTTACAGAGGTTATCTATATATATATATACGTATGTATATATATATAGAGGTTATCTATATATATACGTATGTATATATATATATATACGTATATATATATATATATACATATACGTATATGTATATATATACATATATATATATATATACATATGTATATATATATGTATATATATATGTATGTATATATATATATATACATATGTATGTATATATATATACGTATGTATATATATACATAAATACGCATATATGTATCTATATGCATGTATTTAAATAATGAATGAGATCATTTATTTCAATTGGAGATCTAATAAGTTAGATAATTCTTCTTGATGTTTGAACAATGATTTCTAGTTCGATTACTTTCAATGATTTAGAAGTAAAATTAACTTCACTATGTATTCAAAGGTTGCATTGTTGAAATTGTGGCTTATAAGATGTATTATGAGTTAATTTCTGATTAATGGGATGTTATCATTTGTCCTCGAATAAAGAGGTCCTTTGTGTAAGGTAGATGTTAATAGTCTTCCAGAGGCTTGGAAAACCATGTTGTAGGCTAAGTATATGTGATGACCATGTAATCTCGGTTGATGTGATGCTTGAAGTGTTTTATTGAGGAGGGATTTAGCCATGCATCGTATACTCTCCTTTATGGTTGATTTTGTGTGCGGGATGGTTCAGGCCTCACCTTTTGTGTACATTCTTGTGTTTTGGTGATTCGTGCAAGTTGGCTTTACCTTGTCGATTGTGTTGGGTTTTCTAGTTGTAGAAGGGGGAGTGGCTCTCAATGGGGACTGATGCACAAAGTGGCATCTAGGACAACCCTAAACCGTAGATTTTTGGGTAGGGCTTATAGGCTACTCTTACACTCTTAGGATGTTTCACCTAAAAGGAGAGAGATAAACCCCACTCATAGGATCTAGGTGGTTCACTCAAATTATGCAATGTATGATGTTATTAAGACTAAATGGAATGATCTAAGTGAAATTAAATGAACTATTTGACTAATTATGAATGCAAAACCTAAGAATTATGCAATGTTGGAAAACACAATGTGATATGCAAACATGAACTAAACATCAACAAATGCAAAATAGAGAATAAGAAGGTCGAATCAAAGTGCACCTCAAGCCCTGATGAAGATTCTAGAATATTCTGAATGTTGAAAGAGATCATTGAAAATCACCAGTGGGACTCATTCACCACTGATGGCAAATCAGTCCTACTTCTGATGAAAACTTCTCGAAACAGGTTTCTGAGTGTCAGGATCCAGAATCTGACAAAATTTGGATTTTCATCTTTAAGGTGGGACTCATTCACCACTGATGGAAAATCAGTCCTCTCCCAAAATTCTCTAAAATCAGGAACCAATTTTGTAGCACCAGATCTGAGGTTGTCTACTTGTTGGGTTGACGAAGTTAATTCTACAAAAAATGGACAGAATGTCTTCTCCAAGCTTGAAATAGGTTGTAGTTGACTTGAGACACTTTGTTGACTTCTTGTCCACTTTTCAACAACTAATAGCTTGTAAAATCTGCATACACAAGTATGCAAACACACATGCAAAAGAGGAAAAATGGTTAAGGGTTAGGTTATAGTGATTTTCCTTTGTCAAATACCACTTTGGTAATCAAACCCTTAATGAAGAAATGAAATGGAAGAGAATGATAAACAAATAACATGAAAATGCTATCAACTTACCAAACCCTTATTGAAGAAAATCTAAAGATACAACAATGGCTGCTCCAAAATACTTGATTAATGCTTGATTCAATGATGCAAAGTGCTTGAATGCTTGAATGAATGTGTGAATAAGTGAACTTGATGAATGGGGGTTAAAATGAGAAGAAAAAAACTTATTTATACACACTTGTGCCTTAGTAACCTGATGATACCCCATCACAGGCCAACATAAGGTGATTTTAAATAAAAACCCGAAAGAAAATTTGAAATATTTTGAATTTTGAGCCAAGAGGGACTCATTCGCCACCCATGGTGAATGGGTCCCACCTTGGACTTGAATGTAGGTGTCAGGAATTATCTTGCATTTAATGTTGTTTGTCAAGTTTACATTCAAAAACACACTTAATTAAGTCTTATAAGGGCATAAAGGGGTCAAATAAAGCATAAGAAAGGTGTAAATAGTGAAACTAAGCCTAGGAAAGTGTGAAATATTGTTACAAAACTTTACAACACTTCAAAATAGGACTTGATAAGTGATGAAAAGGTGGTTTTTAGGTGAATTGTAATAAATAGAGTCTAGAAAAGTGTAGAAATGTTTTACAACACTTCACAACACCTTCACAAGATGCCATAATTTGAATTTTAAGGACCTAATATAAATGTTCAAACCACATTGCAACATTAAATCAAAGCAAAATGGACCAAGCATAGTGAAGAAAGGCCTAAAAGACCATGAAAATAACAAGGGGCCATTTTTCTATGGTACATTTAGCCCCCACTTTAGTGAGAGGATGAACTTGCTTCAAACTCGCACTAAAGTAGCCATGCATATCGAGAGAGAGGTCCCAATGTACTTATGTTAGCAAGATGGAATGAAAACGGTCAAGAGGGATGATCAAGCCCCCAAGATGAAGATCCCATGGCAAACTAGACATAAGAACAAAGGAACACACATGTGAAATGGAAATTGAATTGAGCTTCGATCGCCTGTCCTAGTTGTGGATTAGATCTAGGTTGATTGTGAGAAAAAGAGAATGCATACTCACTTTGGGGCAACGTAACTCATGGCGGTCCACCAGGTGAGAAGACCCAAAAAGGTGAAGTAAATATGCTAGTTGGTATGCACTAACAAACACAAAGGTGGCTATGGGGAAAGTCGTGCCTCGAAATGGGCTTCTTGCTCAACCATATCAAAGTTATACCTCCTGATAACTTTAACAAGGCGCCACAAGGGAAAATGTTGGTTCTTGCTTCATGATACAATCAAAGCTTCGTATGCATAGAACTCATGAACAAAGAGAAAGGTACCACAGGCATGCAAGCTACGTTGTGCAAGGTGGCAAAAATGTAAAATGTAAAAATGTAACATGTAAAATGTAAAATATGTTCAAAGGATTCTTGTTAAGTTTATGCAAGGTTTGTCACTTAGGGGAACATTGTGTCTAATGTCTCCAAGAGAGGACCAATAAAAGAATCAAATATTCACAACTTAGGGGATGTAGTGCATCACATCAGGCCACTAAGAGGAATGTAATATGCTAAGATAGATCACACTTATGAAGGACATCAAACCCAATGTCATCCACAAAGTGACGAATGCATCATATGAAATGACAAGGCTACACTAAGAACCAAGAATGAAAATGAATAATGCCAATGTATGCCCCCCACTTTAAAGGAATTGCTACACACTGTTCTATGAGAAATTACTTTAAAGTAGCGAAGGAAATAAAATGCAAAAAGGAAAATAAAAAAAACAAGACATGAGAGCCAACTTGGAAAGCCCCTATGCCAAGTCATATGTTTCTAAATTAGGTTACGTTAGGTATAAGAGAAAAAAAGAAAAGGGAGTTGCCCCCCAAAAAGGAACACACCAAACACATTTGGGATCTATGGATTTGGGGTTAGTATGTTCATTTCTGCAATGTTTTTATGAAAGAGCTTGGAACTGTCATCATTCCCCAAAGCACCTAGAACTAGAAGAATGACACAGAGATTGAAATTTTGGGTCAACATGGAAGATACATTGCGGTCTCAATGCTTCGCATCATCCCCAAAAGGAAAACACAAGCCAAAAGAAAATGAAAAGGAAAAATAAAATGAAAATTTTTTGGTTCAACATGAAGGAGATATTTCGATCTCAATTCCTTGTGTCATCCCCAAAAGGAAAACACAAGAAAAAGACAAAGCAAAAAGGAAACGGGACCGTTTGGGTCAACATGGAAGAGACATAGGGAGTCTCAATGCTTTGTGTCATCCCTAAAAGGAGAAACACAAAACAAAAGCGAAAAAGACAATGCATGACATATAGAAGAATAGAGGTACAAATAGAAGTTACAAAGAGAGAGAACAAACACACGATATGGGAGAAATGATACGCACATAAAATAAAACCCAAAGAAAAAGAGAAAGAAAAAATAAATTCAAAAAGGCTAGTAAGGCGAATGCAAGTCAACCATCCAACAATTCATCCTCCTCCCAATCATGTTCAGGGTATTGTGACGGTAGTTGACTGTCCAAAGGAAAAATGGCAAGTGTCAAACTAGGAGATGTACCAGGTTCTTCACTTGGTATAGAAGATTTATCATTTAAGCTCATGGTAGATGAGACTAAAGAGTTTAATTTTTTATGCACTTCTTCATCTATTTTGTGATCTCCTCGTCATCATCATCATCAAGGTTGATGACGACGCGAGGGCGAAGGGTAATCACCAAGGAGGGGTGTATCAAGATTTTTGGTTGTTGTATTTGTTCATTTTGTTGTGAGGGTTGGATTGTGTTATCTTGTGGCCGGTCAGGCGAAAGAGGGTGGTCATCTATTACTTTTTTCAAACGCATAGGTTGGTTTTCTTTGTTTTCTTCTATTCGAGACTGACAAGCAAGGATACGACGATGATGCCTACGCTCCCTAGCACCGCGGTTTCATTTTATTTTATTTTGAATTTGTTGAGCTGTAAGAGCATGATGATCCATCATAGGTTCCTTTTCTTCTGGAGGGGGAAGAATGGAAGAAATTGAAGAAGACGGGTCAATCACTTTCCCTTTAGCTTTATACACTTATTTAATGCAAGGAGGCATGATAGGGTTGGTTTCATTTTCTCTTGGTCATTTAAATGATGGAGAGGAAGTGTCTATAGTGAGTTGCTCACGAGGTTGTATTGTTTGTTCAATGTTGGACTCAAGCTGAAGCATGGTTTCATCTAGGATAGGAGGAGTGGAAGTGGACAGAGACATGTTACGAAGAGACAATTCAGCTATGCATTTGGCTTTGACCTTTTGATAAGCTATGAAAAAGAAATCCTTACTAGGGGTGATAGGTTCCATAGGTTCAGGCCAAAAGGCTTCTAAGGAAAAATTGCCTTTAGAGGAAAATGGATTAAATCCACTATGGTGTATGGTGAATATTTCATTGCCATGTGGAAACTTCAAACATTTGTGAACAACTAAGGGGACCTCTTTCATTGAGTGAAGCCAAGGATGACCCAGCTGTAAATGAAATTGGTCTGATTGTGGAATGATAGAAAATATTATATCCAAAGTTTTAGGTCCTACTTGTAATGGGAGTACGATTGATCCAATCGTAGAGCATGCAAAACCAGTATGTGTTTTAATCCATGTAATTGGTTTATTATAGTCATCCTGATATAACTCATGTAATACTAAAAACTCTTCTGTGATCACGTTCTCGCCATAGGCAGGATCTATTAATATCCCATTGGTGGGCTTATCCTAGATTTGGTTGGTTATGTAAAGAGGACCATCAAGAAGTTTTTTAAGTATATCTTTGGAAGAAAAAGTGATATCAATAGTTTTGTTGGTTGGGCCCTTACGAGGGATAACGTCTATCACACCCACAAGTTCATCCATAGGAGTAACTTGGGTAACATTTGAAGTTATATCATGTTTATTATTTGTATCAATGTTCATGACTTGAGGGTTTGAAGGCTAACTAACCTTGAAAAATGAAACACTATGTTTAGGCATGGGGTTGGTAAAGATTTGTAAATTCTAGTTAGGGGGTGCAATAGACTTATTTCCTTGATCATTAACACCTACAATGGACAAATGACCAAAATCAATGAGGTCTTGAACTAAGTGTTTGAGACACTTACATTGTTCGATGCCATGTCCATTTTGGCAATGAAAATGAAAATAAGCATTAGGTTTAAAGGTGGGTGGTAAAGGCTTGGTGGTATCAAGTGGTTTAACCGTAGGCAAAGTGATCATTTGTTGTTGGAGCAATTGGTTCATCGTATTATGGAGGGTATCGGGTAAGGGAGTAAATTGTCTCTTCGGGTCCCCATAGGTATAAGGCACTGCTGCTTTAACAACTGCTACTTGAATTTGAACAGGTTGGGTTGGTTGTGGAGAAGGCGGATTGAATTGTAAAAATCCTCTGTTGGATTTTTGAAAGTTTTGCACATTGTTTTGGTTGCTCTGGTCAGATTTCTCAGTGGACTTTGACTCATGACTTGAGACCGAGTTATGATATTTACAAAGGGTTGTGCATAAATGCATAAACAAAGGAATTTTATAAGTGGACTTTGACTCACAACTTGAGACCGAGTTATGATATTCACAAAGGGTTATGCATAAATGCATAAACGAAGGAAATTTCATCATAGTTAACGTATCTTGAAGATGGGTGTGCAAGTTTTTGATAAACATCTTTTGCAAATGTGAATCAGGAATTTTGACATTAACTTGAGCATATAATGACTGATAATGCGAAATGAAGTTAGTTACTTTTTCATTGGCATTTTTTCTATAGCGCATTAAGTCAGCCATTGTCATTTTAGGAGTCATATGGACTTGAAAATGACTTATGAAGGCATCCACAAATTCATTGAACGATCGAACTGAATGATTAGGTAGGTTTGAAAACCATTCCAATGTAGTGTCTTTCAAGGTCCTAGGAAAAATTATGGCTAACAACTTATCATCGAGGACAAAGTCACTACACAAGGTTGTATAAGCATTGACATGATTAGTAGAGTCTCCTTTACCTTCGTATTTCTCAAACCTAGGCATTTCAATTCCTTGTGGCATCTATGTGCGTAAGATATCTAAGGATAATGGACTACTACGAACATGATATGTGGGTGGAGCATTTTGAATTTGGTTAATGGTGGAGATTTTTTGTTGCATGGATGAAATGGTGTTAAAGAGTTGTGTAATGATGGGATCAGTGTAAGTGGTATGAGGTGAAAGGGAAAATGGAGATAAAGTGTATGTAATGTTAGGGGAAGTGAAAGGGACACTAAGAGGGGTGAAGGTGGAAGAAGGGATGTTGGATGCCACAAAAGAACTAGGAATGCTAGTTGGAATAGTGAAAGAAGGAGCCACATGACTAACCTGTTGCATACTTGTTGTGACCTGAGGAGTGGTATAAGTTGGTATGGATGTGATGGTTGAAGGAGGATTGTGAGGTCCTCCTTGGATCACAACAATGTTTGTTGACTAGGAAGTAGAAGGAACATGTTTATTGTATATCTCAGCTATTTTCTTCATAACTTGCAAGCCATCATCACTTTCAATCAAACGATGAAGGTTTTCTATCGCAGGTATGGCAGTGGTGGAAATGTTTTCAAGGGATAAATCTTGTTGTAAATGTGCAAAATCCTCATGAATACTAATGACTTTTTCTTGCGGAATGGAATTGTTTTGTGTGTCAACATTCATTGGATGGAAAGGTTAAGGCATAGTAGTGGTATTTTCCATGCCTAATGCACCATTGTCCATAATAGGAGTAGGAACTCTTGAGACCCCAAGGTCCACAATGAAAGTGCTATCGCAGAAAGCCATGAGTCTAGAACTTCATCTCACTAAAGTATTATCAATGGGGCACCAAACACTCATACAAGTACCACAAAAGATGGGGTGAATGTAAATGCAATGTAATCTAGAAGTGCAAAATGCAAATAACATGAATTCTACAAACTGAAATAGAGAAATAACAGAGAACAAAAATGCAGTAAATGCCTAGAAAGATGCCTAAAATGCAATCTAAAATATGCAGGTGGACTAATTCGCCCAAGGTGGTGAATGAGTCCAACTATGAGATTTTTTTTGTGTTTTTCAAAAAATTTAAAGTGATTTAATTGCTTTGTAGATGCCAATGAAGGATGCAGATGCAATTTTTCAATTTTTTTCAATGATATTGTATGCAAAATGAAGTCTAAATAAGTCTTTCACTAATGCAATTGTATAAATCCTAGGATGCAAAAACAAAACCTAATTGAATGTTAATGCAAATGAAGTCTAAGATGCAAGATGCAATGGATATCAGAAATGCAAAGTGCTCAATATGAAAGTTCACCAAAATGAACCGTAGATTTTTGGGTAGGGCTTATAAGCTACTCTTACACTCTTAGGATGTTTCACCTAAAAGGAGAGATAAACCCTACTCAAAGGATCTAGGTGGTTCACTCAAATTATGCAATGTATGATGTTATTAATACTAAATGGAAGGATCTAAGTGCAATTAAATGAACTATTTGACTAATTATGAATGCAAAACCTAAGAATTATGCAATGTTGGAAAACATAATGTGATATGCAAACATGAACTAAACATAAACAAATGCAAAATAGAGAATAAGAACGTTGAATCAGAGTGCACCTGGAGGTCTGATGAAGATTCTGGAATATTCTAAATGTTGACAAAGATCACTGAAAATCACCAGTGGGACTCATTTGTCATTGATGGCGAATCAGCCCTGCTTCTAATGAAAACTTCTAGAAACAAGTTTCTGAATCTCAGAATTTGAAATTTGACAAAATCTAGATTTTCAACCTTAAGGTGGGACTCATTCGCCACTGATGGCGAATCAATCCTCTCCCAAAAATATCTAAAATTAGGAACCAATTATGTAGCACCAAATATGAGGTTGTCTACTTGTCGAGTTAGCAAAGTTAATTCTATAGAAAATGAACAGAATGTCTTCTCCAAGCTTGAAATAAGTTGTAGTTGACTTGAAATAGTTTTTTGACCTCTTTTCCACTTTTCAACACCTGATAGCTTTTCAAATCTACATACACAAGTCTAAAACACACATGCAGAAGGGGGAAAATGGTTAAGGGTTAGATTATAGGGATTTTCCTTGGTCAAATCCCACTTTGGTAATCAAACCGTTAATGAAGAAATGAAATGGAAGAGAATGATAAACAAATAACATGAAAATGTTATCAACTTACCAAACCCTTATTGAAGAAAATTTGAAGATACAACAATGGCTGCTCCAAAATACTTGATTAATGCTTGATTCAATGATGCAAAGTGCTTGAATGCTTGAATGAATGTGTGAATAATTGAACTTGATGAATGGGGGTTAAAATGAGAAGAAAAACACTTATTTATACACACTTGTGCCTTAGTAACCTGATGATACCTCGTCACAGGACGACATAAGGTGATTTTAAATAAAAACCCAAAAGAAAATTTGAAATATTTTGAATTTTGAGCCAAGAGGAACTCATTCGCCACCCATGGTGAATGGGTTCCACCTTGGACTTGAATGTGGGTGTCAGGAATTATCTTGCATTTAATGTTGTTTGTCAGGTTTACATTCAAAAACACACTTAAATAAGTCTTATAAGGGCATAAAGGGGTCAAATAAAGCATAAGAAAGGTGTAAATAATGAAACTAAGCCTAGAAAAGTGTGAAATCTTGTTACAAGACTTTACAAAACTTCAAAATAGGACTTGATAAGTGATGAAAAGGTGATTTTTAGGTGAATTGTAATAACTAGAGTCTAGAAAAGTGTAGAAATGTTTTACAACACTTCACAACACCTTCATAAGATGCCATAATTTGAATTTTAAGGACCTAATGTGAATGTTCAAGCTACATTGCAACATTAAATCAAAGAAAAATGGACCAAGCATCGTGAAGAAAGGCCTAAAAGACCATGAAAATGACAAGGGGCCATTTTTCTACAATACAAACCCATGTGGGAGTTCCTTATCTAAGTGATAACATAATTAATAAACTAGGGGGTTGGGTAGAATTTCACTCTAATCAAGATAATTGGATGCCTCGCCCACGCCTATAGCGCTCATTCAGGCTAAGGATGGGTTGAGAAGGCTTGGTTGGAAAGATCAATTTCCTTGTTCTCATGAAAGGAAAATTGGTCCCACATGTTTCACCCTATGGGATCGGCATCTAATGTGATACTTTCAGGACAATCATAGATGGGGGCTAGCATCTAGGGAGAGACTGTCAGGACAACCCATGCTAGGACCATGCGATGACACTCTCCTTGCTGCAACCTAGCATTCCCTTGGCTTGTATTTCCATTCTATGTTTGTGTGTGTGCCTCTAGGAGTGGTATTACTGTCATGTGATGTTTTATTGTACTTGTACATTGGATTCATGTTAGCCCTTGTGTCATCTTTTGTCTCTTGATTGTTTGTGGTGGGACCTTAATGTTATTTCCTAGCACGAGGGGTGGACCTTAGGGTTCCACATGGTTGGGTGGAATGTGCCTTGTACTCCATTGGGTTCCCTCACTTTGTTCGTGTTTGTGGTGACTACTCCTAGATATGAATACTTTTGCACTTATTCTAGTTCATGTGGATTATATTTCATGTACTTGTATTGTACCATAATTCTATTGTATCATGTATTTACTTATGATGTACTCTCCTCTCTCATTCGAGGAAACAATGATGTAATGATGTAAATAAATGTTGAACTCTCTTATGTAATGGACAATGTAAAATATGCTATTGTATATGTAGTTAAATGGATTGATTCTAAATGATATATATTGATCACATGTTATGGTTATTTCATATTGATTATTCAGTTAAATGTGATGAATAAAATGTAATTTCATATTGTTGATGGAATTTTTTAGATGTAATTATTTTCAATTCTTGTTAGTTTAGTTAATGGGAATCGAGTAGTGTAGTCACGGACCTTAGAGGACTAGGTTAAAATTTAAGCTATTGTTTCAGTTGCAATCTTGTGAACATTACATTTAGAAGAAAAATTATTCCATTTTTAGGTGTTTTAGAGTGATGTCCTCTAGGGTTTTGTGGTGGGGCATTACACTTCCTTAAGCCTTGAAACCGCTATCTCCCTTATCTTGTGCTTGTGAGCATCCTGGGATTTCACATATCCCCTATCTATTGCATCTATATTTTGTGATACGGTTTATCCTTCTTGAGTGGGGATTGCTTTTATCACTCATCACATACGTTATTTCTCTCTATCTATCTGGTTGTCTGTGGAGGTGGGAATACCAAAATGAGGGTTTGACTAAGGAAAATCCCTATACAGCCCCAACACTTTCTCCAGGTCTTACACATACAAGTATTAAAGACATTCATTTGTTGGAGGCTCCATTACTTGGGTTTTTGTGAGCTTCTTCAATCTCTCATCCTCTTCTACTTTATCATTTGTACTTTACTTTACTTCAATCCTATTACATTCTGCCATTTTCTCGCATTCTAGAAGTTCTTAGTAATTAGATTGCTAATAGTCACTTTGTTGTTTTTTGAGACAAACTTGCTTTCTGGTCCATACAAGACACTAGCGTGACTTTGGGATTCCAGCACACTGCATTGTCGTTCATATTTCACACTGACATCCTTTGGCCGATAGAAAACCTTTATGACCTACTCTTTCTGATTATAGAATTATCGTGATGTTCTTTGAAGTAGTTTAGGGTAGTTCGCCCCTTGGGAATCTCTTGAGAATAAAAGGACTCATGAGTAGTGAATCCCCCTTCTCTACAGAGGCCCAAATGAACCTCAGCATACAACTGTTGTGCAAAATATAAGGGAATTTGGTCATTATGTGGATAATGACCATTTGCAAGAAACCGAGGGTAGATCAAAGTGTCCATAGCACCATCCACACATTTGGTAACCCGGTATGCCTTCACCTTAGGTTTATCCTAATAGTATGGAAAACATTGGGGTTTAATGGTTTCTTTGGTCACCAAACCCTGAATATGAGAAAGGGAAACATCACCACATACTTCTTCTCATATAAGGGAAAGAATAGTAGCTACAGTATCAGGGGAATATGCACTTGTGTCTTGAATTTTATCTCTAATTTTCTCTTAGAGGCTTTCTAATATGGACTTGCAAGTGTCCTTATATATTCTTGTATTGGTACCAACAATTAGAGAAACTCTCAATCTCACAATTAGTATGTTGAAATATTTCTTGAGGTGGAATTGGCGTATTTTCCATGATGTACCTGAAGGAGCAATGAGGTTCTTGCTTTAATATCTATAGAGAATAGAAATATTGGGCATACATTTTAATTTAAATTTAGAACAGCTATTTACAAGTGATCTAGAATGTATTTCTCTATCTATAGTTCTTGTGTGCATGTGTGCAATAAATAATGTAACTTAGAAACAACTAAACAAGTGAAACTAGTAAATTAATTTGAAGTATTAATTTTAAATCTAATGTAATTCACTCCATGTGAATTTCACAAAAATATAGAAACTTTTAGTTCATACATTTAAGTATATATAAAATGACCTAGGATCACTAAATAAATGCAACCAAATAGCAATCAATTAAAACCTAGATTAAATTCAATTTTGTATAAATAATTATAAATTTTAAGCCCACCCATATCACCTCACACTAAATTCTTTTATCCTAATTAAAGATAACATTTAAATAAAGAACCTTATCTCTAAATAATCTAACAATATTAAAGAAAATTTTACTCAATGTTGTATTCTTAACACGAGTTAAAAGGTCAATGAAAGAACCATATCTACACAAGAATACATTGACTTGGATAGGATATAGTAGGCCCTTAATAAAAATATTTTTTAAATCATTCTCAAGGAAATGTTGTATTATTTTAGCACAAAGAGATTGGAATTGAATGATATAATCATTGATACATATTGTACAAGCTTGAGCTCATTCAAACATGGTTTTTACATCTATTTTCTCTCAAAAGTGATTATGGAAATTCTATTTGTTTGATCAAAATAATGGAAAGATATAGGATTCCAATAATAGAACCATTGAGTAACATAGTCTCTAGGAGGGTGAGGAAACAAATTATCCAATATATTGTCATCTTAAGATGCATAGTCTAGGAATGTTGAATTAAAGGCTTGTAAATGAGTATTTGGACCACCTTTACCTTGATATATACTTCAAAGTGAAGTTCCAAAAAACCAATAGGTAGTGGATAGGTCACAATTTCAAAAGCTAGTGATTTGTGATGTGATGGAGAATAAGTAATGGAATTTCTCCAACTAGGCATGGAATTAACTTTCATTTTAACTCTACCTAGATTTTACAAATGTTCTTAGAGGGTGGAGGTGGGGATAGTAGTGGCAGCAATAGCACGAGAAATAGTGGGATTATAAAGGGGATGGCAAACAAGATGCAATGTATGGTGCTATGAGTATGGAAGGAAAGAGTGTGAGGAAAGAGGTAAGAATAAAACTAATAAAGTGAGAATATGAGAAAATGACACTAGTGGGATGGGAGATAGATGTAACACTAATTGGATTAGTGAAGAAACTAGAGGAAGGATCATGAGAAGTGGAAGCAACATTAGAAGTGGTGACATGAGAAGTATATATAAATCAATGATGTAAATGTAAATAATCAAATCATCATGATAATCATAAAAAATAGGGAACACAGTCAAGAGGTTGGAAAGAGGATTTAGCATGCATTAGGTGGCATTAGGTGGAGAGGGGAAGATGCACCATGAAAATAAATAGAAGAGGATATCATAATTAAAATTACATGAAGAATCTATGTACCAAAGGGTGCACTAATCAATAAATTATGAATAGATGCAACCAATTGTGAAGTAGAAGTAACATTAGCAAGATCTTGAAAAATTAATTGTCCTATGATAAAAAGATCTTACTTACCCACATGTGTGTTATTAAAAAGTTAAATTAAACTCATTATGCTTAATCTCGATGGGGATCTCCTACTAATCATAAAGAAAATTCATATCAACGTTTAAGTGGGCACTCCTTTGCGAGGTAAATTAGCTAGATCTTGACATAATACTCTCCTAAACAAAAAATTATTTTTTCCATGCAAAATTACGCAACCTTTGCCAGCATCCTCCCTGCCTGTGCCAAAATGAGAGCTTTGGAACAGGGTACATGGACATCAACTGTAGATTTTAAAAAAGCGTAGAATTTATTTCTGAGCTACTACTTCCTATTTGCATATGGAGGTTTAAATTTACTTTCATTGTGGTCTATATATTGAATGGTTAAATGCATTGAGAAGAAAATCCTATCATTTATATTATATTTTGGAAACATTAAAAAAAATGCAATTGGCGGGTGTAAAGCCAAATTTCACAACCTTTGCCAGCATCCTCCCTGCCTGGAACAGGGTATGGACATCAATCAAAGCATAAAGAATAGAGGAATTTTGTCAGATGTTGTAGTTGAAACTGCTCTGATTCACATGTAAGCAAAATGTTGAAGCATAGACAAAAAAACATACACAGACAGTTTGACAGGCCGACACAAAGAAATGTGATCTCATCGAATTCCTTGATTGAAGGATATGCACAACATGGATTTGATGAAAAGGCTTTAGAAACTTTCAAGAAAATATAATTGACAGGTGTAAAGCTGAATTTCACAACCTTTTCCAGCATCCTCCCTCCCTGTGCTAAAATGGGAGAATTGGAACAGTGTATGGACATCAATCGAAGCATAAACGATAGAGGAATTTGGTTAGATGTTTTAGTTGAAACTACCTTGGTTGACATGTATGAAAAATGTGGAAGCATAGACAAAAAAAAACGTCCACAGACAGTTTGACAAGTTGACTTAAAGAAATGTGGTCTCATGGAATGCCATGATTTAAGGATATGCACAACATGGATTTCTTGAAAAGGGTTTAGAAACTTTCAAGGAAATTTAATTGGCGGGTGTAAAGCCAAATTTCACCACCTTTGCTAGCATCCTCCCTACCTGTGCCAAAATGGGAGCTTTGGAACAAGGTATGGACATCAATTGAAGCATATAAGGATAGAGAAATTATGTCAGATGTTGTAATTGAAACTACCCTAGTTGACATGTATGAAAAATGTGGAAGCATATACAAATCACGTGCATGCCTAAGAAACTGATAAATTGATTAAATAAAATGCAAACCTGGATGCACAGACAATGTCGTGGAGGGTGATGTGGACGGTGCTTTTTCTCTCCTGGGGTTTGGCTTGTCACTCGAACCCATTATTTTATTAAAAAAACATCAACCAACATGTGGTTCGAACGAATGGGGGTGTTTGTTTGAATGGGGTGTCGGGGTGTTCGAGTGAACACCTTTATGTGTTCTAATGAACACCTCTGTTCAAGCAAACCCATCAAAAAAATTCATGCCCGGGCAATTTTTGTTCATCACTAAAATTGTAACCCACTATTGTGGGATCACCCAAATGCAGAATATAAAGGTATAAATAAAAAGAAGATTTGGGAAGTGCAGGGAAAGAGGAACCTGGCATTAAATCCTAGAGTTGAACTAGCAGGACGGGGGTGTTGGGAGCCCAAGTTTGGAGATAATGAGGAGCAATACAATAGAAGAAAGTTAATCATTTAGAAGGAACATGGAAAAGGTGAAACCCAATGTCACTTCTTACTCAATGAGTGAATAGGTGCATTACAAATGGAAGAATGATGGTACTAGAGTTGAGAGTTTCTTGTATTTTATTTCCCAAGGCATGATCAGTGGAATATCCAAGAACTTGATGATATGCATAGGAAGAAGGATTTATTTTATCGTTTTTATGAAATTTCTTACATGTTGGAGTGGGAAGAGTAGTCAAGTGGGCTTTGAGAAGCATTAACAAAATATTATCTTGCATAAAGATAGAGGATGAGGAGCAAGAATCAATCCTTTTTCTTCTAAGGGAAGGTTTGACTTCTCACAAGAGGAAGATATAAATATATCAGATAATGGACGAGGGCATGTAGACAAAGGATAGGTTTGGTAACCTAAACCCTCTTTAGAAAAGTGTGGTGTAGGTTTCACAGGAACCTAGATTCCTTGCTCCATGCATCCTAAACTATCTCCATCTATCCAAGTTTAGATATAGTTTTGAAACCAAACCCATAATGTGTCTCCAAATCAGATGGAGGAAGAGAGGAAACATTACCAATCTTATCTAACTATTTTTTTGTAACAAATTCAACTTCAACTTCATAATTTTTTAAGAAACATGAAAATACCCTTTTATATATCTCAAACTCTGGAATTGTTTTTTTTTTTTTAATTAAATAAATTTTATTATGAATTTGTTTTAATTTATTGTAAGAAGGTTACTATGATAAAACATGAGGTTGATTAGAAATTTTAAAAAAATTAAGAATATATGACACATATAGAAAAGAATCATCTCCAAGAGGGTATAATGTTTTAGTTATAAAAAAATAAAAATAAAAACCTAACATCCTATCAAAATACTAACACTTTGAGCTTCAAGAAGGAGCTAATGCAATAGCAAAATCTAACATCCATGAACTTTGCATTCCCCTTATAGCTTCTAGCACCTTATACATCTTACATGCAACTTATGCTATTGCATCAACCACTACTACTCTCCTCCTTGGAGGCATCTTACTACTCCAAACCTCTTTTTCTTCTCACTACAAATCTTATAGCTGCAATATTCCTTGTTTCAAGGACACGCACCCATAATCATTATTTATCATATTCCTTCCAACCATTAGCCAAATTCAATGCTCTCTTTCTATGAGTTTTAGTCTACTTTGATACCATGTTGATAGTACCACACAACATGCAATGCCAAAAAATTAGTGAAATCCACACCCTTTTCTCATAGCTTACATGATGGTTGTATTGCTACAAGAAACCGATGTAACCTTAAGGCCAAGTAGGGGATCACTTTCTATAAGTCATTCTGAAATAATTAACTTGCTACAAATAAAACTATAGCCATGTATAGACCACTTTCTTGGAGCTCACACTTAGCTTACCTATTTCTGCAAGCTAATGGACAACCAACACACATATATACAAGAAATTTAATAATATTCACATGCAATAGCATACATGTACACAACTACAAGCATATAACATCTAATAGCCCATATAGAGGATTAAGATTGAGAGTCACACACATAACCATATTAAAAGGGAGCAATTTTAAATACAAATCTTGTATCATTATTTATCAATTGAATTACATTTCTTAATACTTAATTGTCTCATAATATAGACATGAATAGAAGTTTTAAGTTCTTTTATTTAACATTTGATATTCTTTTGTTCCATAGTCATAGATAACATATTGAAACACCCTGAACTAGGGCCACCTCTAGTTTTTCCTCCCTTTAATTTTCCAAATTCTCTTAAATTCCTTCTTCCTTTATTTCACTTCAGCTCCTTTTTTCTTAACACAAGCTTGAATAAAATCTATATTTTTTGAAAGTTATGGCTTCCTTCCTCTTTTTTCCTTGCAACATATAAATAACTCCCTTCTTAACACACACAATTATTTTTAGCAACCTCTTTTTACTCCAATCGGGGTTTGTGACGGCCTTTCACCTCCCCTTCGGGTGAATGGCGTCTATGCAAATAATTCTATGCCTGGGTTGGGTACGAACTTTGTGGTGCCACCTGTTGCTCCTATTGTTGGTGGCCCCCATGTTGACTCAAATGTTAAGATGGGATTTGTTCCTGGGATCTATTCTTGGACTATGAGGGTCTCCACTTTCAGTGTAGGAGATGCTTCTCTGTGGGGCATTTGGCCTCTATTTTCCCTCTTTCCTGCCACAAAGGTGTTGCTACTTGGTGGAAGGATGTTGTCTTGGATCACCTCACAGTGGATCCTCCTTTGGATGCTTCTTCAACAGAGGATGACCCTATTGCTTCTTCTCTGGAACCTCGGTTTGTTCCTCTTCCGCTAACCTTCCCGTGGAGCCACTATTGGCTTGATCTGTTGACGTTGTTTTGTCTGAGCCTACCCGGACTTCGTTGCATGCATCTAATGGTCCTTCTTTTGTTCCTGTTTCCTCCCCTGCGCTATTGCCATCTCCCCCGTAGTGTATTGGCTCTTTTCCCTTGGTGGCTTCGGTTGATCTGCTTCTCTCGCCTCGCTTGGTGGACTTGGATTCTGAGTCTTCCTGATCTGTTATGCTGAGAAAGAAGAAGGGACTCCCTCGATCTGTCACATCTTCGAGGCCTAGGATTAAGGGAGTCAGATTAGTCACCTCAGATTCTGGGGTTGTCTAGTGTTTGTTTATGTTTTGACAGTTGTTTGTCAACTGCTTATGTGTGGTATGTGCTCTTGCCCTAGTTCATTTCTGGTTTGAACTAGCTTCTTTTTTGGCCCTTAGGGATCCTTTGTAAAGGGTACGGCACCCTGTAAATGTTGCTTATCTTATCAAAAACACACAATTTTTTTTTATTTATCTTTTTGATTTCTCTCCTCTCTTCTAATGGATTCCTCTACTTGAAATCCCTAAAAAATTGGGTGTAACAATTAGTGCTAAGCCTACTTAAATTAAACTCCAACTTCCTAAATCTCTAACCCTTCTCCTCTCTTCAATAATGGTATTCATAAATGCAGCTTAAATTTGGTAAAACAATCCAGTGGTGGACATAAACGTTTAAATTCTCATTAATTGGTAGAGATCCAAAATTCAAATAAAATCATGGACAAGAAGAACGATGGTTGCGTAGGTGCTTTATGGGCACTATGCCCCTATTAAAGTTTTCATAGACTAACTAGCATTCAAAGCTAAGGCCTCCAATTTATTGCTAGGATGCTCTACCACTTAGCTACTAGCCTTATTGGTGAGTGGTCCATCTTTGGTTTGGATGTGGCTCATTTTCCAACACCTACCCTTGAGACGATTAATAGGTGATTGGGGATCTTGGCTTGGTTTGGCTCTACTACCGTGGGCTCTAATACCATGTTAAAATTTTCATCAGCTCACTAAGATTTGAACTTATGAGCTCCCAAATTCTTGTGAGGGTACTCTATAACTGAGCTACCGGCCCTCTTGGTGGTCGGTTCATCTTTGGTTTTGTTGTGACCAATTTTCCAATAGCCCCTGCACAACTTGATAAATGTATATTACAAATATGCTGCTCATAGACACATCAAAATGAAAGCAATATAACTTTTTTATATTAAAAACTAATTAAAAAAAACCAAAATATCTCTACAATAGAAATTGTGATTAACAACCCTTTATAAATCAGAGAATATATTTATGATTACGAAGCCTATATGTTTTCAAAAATTTGTCTGATTCAACATCATATTGGGTTAATTAGAATCAACTAACATGATAATAGAAACTAAACTAACATCTAAATAAATAATAAGATTTATGAATTAAAATGAAGTTGTTTCATACAAAAATGCATGATCTACGTAGGCTGATTCATAGAAAGATGGCACTTATAGATTTATAAGTGGCAGGTATGTTTTGTAACTTGTCCTCATACTTCTGAAACCTCTACACATTACCACCATACGTGTATTTATGAATGTTGGTTTGGTGTAGTATAAAATGATGTGATTATGTAAGAAGTTGATCAAGTGGGTTAACATATATTTTTAATGGAGATTGATGCCATTGGAATGTTTTCTTCTCATTCCTCCTCTACGGATGATCTAATTAAAAACAAATGGTAAGCCTTTTTCCTCTGCTTTTGGTGTTTTTTTTTCAATGAATTACAAATGTAGTATAGCATACAAAATATTATG
Source organism: Sequoia sempervirens (assembly GCA_007258455.2). NCBI lineage: Eukaryota > Viridiplantae > Streptophyta > Pinopsida > Cupressales > Cupressaceae > Sequoia > Sequoia sempervirens. The sequence continues at coordinate 90,177 of VDFB02050388.1, forward strand.
ATTAAATTGGACTGTGTAATTTTTTTCAATTATAAGACTTTTTTCTTTTTTAAGTACTTTTTTGTGTTTTTGTTTCAGTTGGACTGTATTATTTCCAAACATAGTGTAGTATACAGATAATTATGATTAACAAGCGAAGTAATTTTACTGTCTATCTGTGCTCAAATCCTCTACTGGACCTCTAACTCCTCATTTTCTCTCTTGAGGTCATTCAATTATTACAAATTAATTGTAAATATAGTGTTTGTAAAATTACATTCAATTTTTAAAAAGGATTTACAATAATCTTACATTTATATTTATGTTAATGTTGTAGTAGAAGATACAAGATATATTATGGAAATCAAAGATAATGATTTATTAGGGATTGAAGGAAGGATATTAAGGTTTTAAATATAGTATCTAATCTGCGTAAAATCATGGCTCTCTATTTAGAATATTTTTTGAATTTTTAATCAATTTAAAATCGAGAATAATTTTTTTGTGAATAGGAAAATTGCAATGAACCCATGCATAAGGGTTTGTAATGCTCCACAGTCCATTCAGATAAAGCTACCAAAGTTTGGCCCAAAAAAAACAATATACTAATTAAAATATTAATCATCAAATCTTGTTTCCATAAATCTACTTCTTTATAGTGATTTTAAATTACTTTAAACATAAAGTTTACATTTTTAGCAATCAAAACAAGTTTTTATATTTTAGATTATTAAGATTAAAAAAATGTCCATAATCATTCATTCTCTTCTCATGGGAACTTTGTTCCTTCTTGTTATGGTAGAGAGAAAACAACATTCTTTGAAGCTATATTTAAAGAGGCAAAAACCAATAGCTAAAAAGTTCAACATGCAACAAATTTAATTTTGTTCTATATGTTGGTTTAAATTTATTGGCTAGAATATTTCTTTTAAATCAATATACCATGATAACTTTATTAAGCCTTCCTAACTATATTATAATGCAAACCTCATTTATCAAGAGGGAAACTAGTTAGAGACTTCTTTAAAAATTAATTATATTAAAGATAGATAATTGAAATCACAAAGTGTATATATCTATCTTATAAAATATTAAAAATATTAATTTATAATATAATAATTTTTTTTATTTTCATAATATTAGAATTAGTACAAATAATTCAAATCAATTTGTTTTAAAAATATGGAGAGAAATCAATTTAGAGGAAATTTTATAGTTTTATTTTTTTTATATATCGATTGTGTTTTAATTTTTATGTGCATGCTCACAACATATAATTCCATACTTTGTTATTATTATAAAATACCTCTTAACATAATCAATTCCACACATATAAATACAACCACTTAACAAATAAAATAATAAAAATGTAAAATTAATTCTTAAAAATAATTGATAAAAAAAAAAAAGATTATTTTAAATTTTAAGCAATAATATACCACTTATAACCTTGCATAGACTCTCAAATCAAAATAGAACCAAAGCATTAAAAAAAAAAAAAACCACTAACATGTGATGTTTATTATTGTATTCTTCTAAGTGGAGTCTAAAAAGGTGCACCCACCTATTATTTTTAATGATATATAACACAAGTACATACAATGGCTAATTTCTTTATTAAGACTTTTCATTCAAAATCATTAAATGTTACTTTTCTTTCTAACATGATGTAGAGATTGGGCGAACCTCTTGAAAACATTGATAGAGAATTAAAGCAATTACCATGCAACAATATATTTCATTACTAGTGCATTCTTAGAGCTACTTCAAAAAATGGGGTCACCATCTATCATCAATGTTATAATTGGCATGGATAGTCCAATGAAGTAGCTTTTGATAACATTTCTACTATCTATTGAAAATTACCACACTATCTTCTATTTGTTATAATTGAATTACAAAATTTTACATATTTTAATAGGTTTAGAGATAAATTTAAATTATTACGATTAAATTATTATTTTTTATTATTTATATGTATTATATTTGTAATATAGTGAAATTGGTCTAGGCTAAAACATCTAACCTAAATCAATCATTTCACATTAAAATATTGAGTGACACAAAATTAATCAAGAGATCCTATTTGGTTGTTATCAAGGGAGAGTCAAACAAGTTGGTTAGGGTTTTGGTCCCTTTTTGTTTGTGGTATGTAATAATGATTGATTGGAAGAAATGTATTAAACTAGGTGAATTAGGACCAAAGTGACAAACTTAATAGAATCTGGAAAATGGGTGATCCCACAATAGTGGGTTACCTTTGACCAAACTTGACATTGAAATGAATATTTTGAACTAAATCTTCACTTTTTGACACCTATAGTTACTAAACCGTGAGGATTTTGAAGATGATGCAAACTAGTGATTTTTCACATTTTGCTTGTAGATTTTAAATATATTTTTCAAAAAAAAAATTGGAATCAAATTGCATTTATTTTTCCATCTCCTTCGATAATTAGTTTTTAACATTAAACACCATTTTTAAAGAGTGGTGTACTATAAAGCACATAATTTTTTTTCTATGAAGGATAAAATTCTAATTTTTTTGAATTTTGATTTGTAAATACGATATCTAGAGCATGCATTTGGTTTCATAGTGTTTTATTGATTTTTTTTTTCTTAATTAAGTTTTGAAGTCAAACCAATTACAACTTAGACATAGGTGTACTATAAAGCGCATAACTTTCTTTATATGTATTGAAATTAATTTTTTTTGTTGGATCAAGGACATCAATACTAAGAGGATAGATATTTTTTAGAATTTTTTTTGGTAATCTACTATTTTTCCAAATGTGTCGAACAGAGAGCTTGATTTTCAGTGAAAAACTTATGTTTAATTAAACTAAAAAAATGTATAATATAACCAAAATATATTAAAACTATACTTGATGGAGAACTCGTTTTGAGGACTATAATCCTCTAGCTAGGTTTGTCAAGTTGATTCCATTTTGATCCTCAACCTGAGCCTCGAAACCCAAAAATCTGCATAAAATTGCACATGGATGGGGGTAAGGGAAAAATAAGGGGGTTCGAATGAACACCCCTTCGTTCGAACCCCTTGAAACCCCTTCAAGTGAAAGCGGTTTGAATGAAGGGGAGTTCATTCGAACCCTATACAATAATATTTAAAAAATTGGTGTGAAAGGCTTCAAATGAAGGGTGACAATTAAAATTATTTTTAACAGTCAACTTTCGTTTGAAGACCTAGCCGACCAAGTTTTTTTTTTTTTTAATTTCATATGCATATAAATATGAACTTATTTTTTCATTTTTTCATATCAACATTGCAATATTAATTCACATTTTTATCCATCAAGGAAAATTTTGGAGAAGAAAACTTTTGGAAGAGGATTTGTCAAGTCATCTTCTACTTGAAGAAGAAAATGGGAGAGAGAGAGAGAGAGAGAGAGAGAGAGAGAGAGAGAGAGAGAGAGAGAGAGAGAGAGGACAAAATAAGACTCAATGAAAATATTCAGAAGAAAGAGAACAACAGTTGCACAAAATAAATTTTGCAAGATATCATAGAAAGAAACAAGGTATGCATATTTTCTTTCCTATTTTTAATATTATTCCAAATATATTTTCTTTCCTATTTAATATAATTTTTTAGCATGTAGTAGGATGTTATTTCTAGTTTTGAACATTTAGTTTAAGTATATATTTGTTTCCACATCATTTAGACTTGTAATTTAAATATATTTGTTTCAAAATATATTTAATCATGTCTATTAGGACTTCATTGCACATTAGGGACCAAGAAAGTTATATGTTGTTACCAATATCTAGACTACTGGTTGAACATGTTCTTGACCATATAATATTATTTACTAGTTGAATTTTTTGGACATCATTTTCAAACAAATTTAATTTATATTTTTTTCAATTGAATGTGTATTAGTGTCCTTCATAGGTTTTCTCATTAAGTAAATCATACTTGTATTATTTAATCATAAGTTTCATACTTGTACTAGTTTCAAACATGTCAAGTCTTTTTAAAGCTCTTCCTTTCTCTCTCTCTCTATCCTTCTCTAGATAGGTCCTCTCTCTCTCTCTCTCTTTAGTTAAGTAGATTTTTAAAGCTCTTTCTTTCTCTCTCTATCCTTCTTTAGATAGCTCCTTTCTCTCTCTCTTGACTTAAGTATTTTTAAAGCTCTTTATTTCTCTATCTATCCTTCCCTAAATCTAGGTCCTCTCTCTATCCTTCTCTCTAAATTCCTCTCTCTCTCTTGACTTAAGTCTTGTTAATAAAGCTCTTTCTTTCTCTCTCTAGATCCTTCTCTCTAAGGTCCTCTCTCTCTTGAGTTAAATCTTTTTAAATCTCTTTCTCTCTCTCTTGACTTACAAGGTCCTCTCTCTCTCCGTTGAGTTAAGTATTTTTAAATTAGCTCTTTCTTTAGATCTCTCTCTCTATCCTTAGCTAGATAGGTCTTCTCTCTATCCTTCTCTCTGAGGTCATCTTTCTCTCTTTACTTTAGTCTTTTTAAAGCTCTTTCTCTCTCTCTCTGTTGACTTAAGTCTTTTTAAAGCTCTTTCTTTCTCTTAATCCTTCTGTAGATAGGTCTTCTCTCTCTTTCAACGTAAGTCTTTTTAAAGCTCTTTCATGAACTCTCTCTATCTTTCTCTAGATCTACCTTCCTCTCTCTCTATCTTTCTCTCTAAGGTCTTATCTCTCTTGAATTAAGTCTTTTTTTAAATAAATCTCTCTCTCTCTCTCTCAAGTCTTTTTAAAGCTCTTTCTTTCTCTCTTTGTCCTTCTAGATAGATAGGTCTTCTCTCTCTTGACTTGTCTTTTTAAAGCTCTTGAATCATGAACTCTCTCTATACTTCTCTAAATCTACCTTCCCCTCTCTATATCCTTATCTCTAAGGTCCTCTATCTCTCTCTCTCAGATAAAAGAAAGAAGTTGGGTCCACAAAGAGGGGAAGTTTCATAAAGAAAAAAATCATGCAAGAAATGTGTACGTGTATGCATTATGCTTCAGGTACCTGAGCCTAAAAAATGTGTATGTGTTATGCTTTGAGTATGCACTAAAAAATGTGTATGCATTTTATAACATGTACAAGTCATTTATTTAAAAAATTAAATACCTTTTAGAAATGCATATGCATTATAAAATGCGTACACGTTTTATAATGCATATGCATTTTATAATGTGTACGCCTTCTAACGTGTATGCGTTTCTAAAAGGTATTTAATTTTTTAAATAAACAAGAAAATAAAGAACGCATATGTGTTTCATAACGCGTATGCATTTTTAAAATTTTGAATTCCCAAACCACATGCTGCCTCGGTTTTAGGCTTGGGAAAAGCTTGGCAACCCAACCCTTAGCCTTTGACCTGCAACTAGAAAACTAAGGCAAGTTCAAGAGAAATGTCCAACTTTGGCAATATAGTTGATGGACTACTTCTTGGAATTAATCTATGAAATTAAAACCCATTATAGAACATGATGTCTAGTTTGTAAATATATAATTTTTGTTAAGATTAGATTACGTTTTTTTATTTTTTTATTAATTTCTAAGTAAACTCATCCATAAACTCAAGTTTTTTCATTTTTTAATAACTTTTTTTGGTTAATTTTTTTGTAAAAAAAATTATATGACATCAATCTTCAGACAATTCTCTACACAATGAAAAAAAAAATCAAAAATTTTTTAGTTTACCTCCAATTATGTTGTCCATACACGTTGATTTTTTAAAATAGCAATTAGGGCCAATAAAAATTCAATATAAAAAAATATTCAAAAAAAAATTACAAAAAAAATATTCTCATCAATCTTCATGTTGTCACATATCTTTCCCCAAAAGGAATTAGAAAAATACTTTTATTTAGGTCAAAGAGGGGTGTTACACGTGCATGGTATGGTAAAAAAAATAACTTTTAAAAAGTGGTTTTTATACATGCCTATCAAAATTTAATTTCTATCATCTGGTTATTTGAAGAAATTACTAAATTCAAAATACTAAATTTAATAGTATTGACCTTTTTTAAGATTCATTCCGTGAGTGCTTCAAATTTTTAGTCCAAGTGTGAAAAATTCTAAAAAATGGCAAAACACATCCACTTTTTGAGCTTTTTATGGACCCAACTTCTTGCATCAGCCCCCCCTCTCTCTCTCTCTCTCCCTTGACGTAAGTCTTTTTAAAGCTCTTTCTTTCTCTCTCTCTATCCTTCTCTAAATAGGTCCTCTCTCTATCCTTCTCTAAAAGGTCCTCTCTCTTGAATTAAGTCTTTTTAAAGCTCTTTCTCTCTCTCTTGACTTAAGTCTTTTTAATAAATCTATTTCTTTCTCTCTCTAGATTCTTCTCTCTAAGGTCCTCTCTCTTTCTTGAGTTAAATATTTTTAAATATGTTTCTCTCTCTCTTGACTTACAAGGTCCTCTCTCTCCCTCTCTACCTCTCTCTTTCTCTCTCTCTCCCTTGAATTGAGACTTTTTAAATCTTTTCTTTAGATCTCTCTCTCTATCCTTCTCTAGATAGGACATTTCTCTATCCTTCTCTCTAAGGTCCTCTCTCTCTCTCGACAAGTCTTTTTAATATAGCTCTTTCTTTCTCTCTCTATTTATCCTTCTCTCTAAGGTCCTCTCTCTCTCTTGAGTTAAATATTTTTAAATCTCTTTCTCTCTCTCTCTTGGCTTAAGTAGATCTTTTTAAAGCTCCTTCTTTCTATCTCTCTAGATCCTTAGATCTAGATCTAGGTCAGGTCTCTCTCTCACTCTCTCTTTCTATTGACTACTAGTTGAACATGTTTTTGACCATATATTATTAAATATACTAGACCTAAATTTTTTGGACATCATTTTCAAAATACTTTAATTTATATTTGTTTCAATTAAATGTGTATTGGGGTCTTTCATAGGTTTGCACATTAAGTATTTATCATGTACTTGTATTATTTGATCATAAGTTTCATACTTGTACTAGTTCCAAATATGTTGTCTTTTTAAAGCTCTTTCTTTCTCTCTCTATCCTTCTTTATCTCAAAGGTCCTCTCTCTCTATTGAATTAAGTCTTTTTAAAGCTCTTTCTCTCTCTCTCTCTCTTGGCTTAAGTATTTTTAAATCTCTTTCTTTCTCTCTCTATCATTCTCTAGATAGATCCTCTATCTCTCTCTTGAGTTAATTTTTTTTAAAGCTCTTTCTCTCTCTCTCTTGACTTAAGTATTTTGTGTGTAGAACGGCCTCAACAAGTAGAAATTTCTCAAGCAAGAGTCAAGCCAAATTTAGATATTGGATCAAACGAGGTTGAAGAACACATAGTTGAAGATAGGGAGGAGGACCAAGTTCATATAAAACATTGGCTAGACATAACACAACATGAGATGTATGTAAACTTTTGTAATTTGAATCCTCATATAAATATTGTGCAAACAATGTTTGAAAGGTTAAAGCCACATTATGTGAAGATAAACAAGGTTTTTGAAACTTTTTGTTGTCATTATCATATTGAATTTGATCTCTACTATCAAGTGTTTCAAAAAATGAGAGAAGAAAGTGATGGTTTTTAAAATACACCTCCTAAATGTGTTGTAGACACGTAAAATATACTGATTGACATTGCACATCTGATCCCGACCACTAACACCATTTCATCCTAAATCATCCCTTGATCTAACCATTTAATTGAATAAATTTATTTGATTAAATTCATCAATGTTCCTCTCTTAATTAAATAATTAATCATTTATTAAGTCATCATTTCTTGTTAATTAAATCAATCAATCCAATCTAATTATCCCTATTTAATTAAATAATCAATTATATTTGATTAAATCCCTAAAGTCGTCTTATTAAATTAAATAAATTAAAACCTTATTTGATTTAATCTAACATCATCTCCTTGGTGAAATAAAATAAAAATCTTTATTTAAGCTTGAAATCATATTATTCTCATATTTTGATTTAAATCAATCTATAAATTTAAATCAATATGTCACATCATTCTAATCTCTCATTAAATTAATTAACCTTGATTAAATTTAATCTCCTCTCATGTCCCATCCTCTAACTTTTGCAACTTGCACAAGAAAATAGATTTAATTCATTTATTAAATCTCTATTTTCTCTCAAAAGGCATAATAAAGGAATATTCCTCAAATTTGAATTCAAAATCCAAGTGGACTTTGTCCTTCCAACAAGGCATTTACTCCACTTAGAAATTCCTTTTGCCTTGAGCCAAGTGGCATTCAATGCACCTTATTTCCCTTTTACATGTCATTTCAACAATTTCAAAATTCAAATATATGCATTTATTGACACATTCTTCAAAACTTGCACATCCTCCATCCATTCACATGTTGACAAGTGGCATCTTGCCATTGGTTGATTCTTAGTCCCACATTGCTCCATTTTGGACATCTTTTCAACTTGACATTCTATAAATAAGAGGCTTCATTCCTCATTTGATCATCCACAATTTGAGCAAAGTTATTATACTTCAATTTCATCTTAGAGCTTTAGCATTTGAATCAAATCCATCAATTGTAGCTATGTTATTGCAGTTTTTCTCCATGGAAGGCATTTGAAGCAATCACCAAGTGGATCACAATCATCAAATCTTCATCAAGCTTGCTTAGGAGTTGGGAAAGGGCTAATTTCCACATCAAATTGGCACCAACTTCCCCATAGGATCAAGAGTTTGCATTATTTGAATAGGATTAATCTCTTTTATTGCTTTTCATTGCATTTCTTGCTTTCATTTCCTATTTTGAATCATGGTAATGGATTTTATGAGGAATCTCTATTCTAACTTGCATTTGACCTTATTAATTTGTTCATTTGTTGTGTTCTTGCAGGTATAGGATCTAGGTTCACATGGGTAAGTTTGTTGATAGAACCCATCTTATGTGATAATGTAATTGGTCAAATAAACTGCATAAAAGACTTTGTGAAACATGTGGAAATTTGGCTAAAATGCTTTTCAAAAACAAAGATACCAACCCAAAAAAGACAGTAAATTGAAAGAGTTACAAGTACGTAAAGTTTTAACAAATTTTGGGAAAGAATCCACAAGGTTAAACTATGTAGACAAGGAGATACCTATTGAAATATTTATGGAAAATTTTTGAAAATTGATACAACCATACATACAACATCTTTTTTACTAAGTGGCAAGCACAACAATTTCAAACATTAAGAGATACTTTCCCACCTGGAAAAGTTCTATCAATAGTCAACTTTACAGAAAATTACTCTTTTGTACATCAAAAAGAGATTCAATAAGATTATTACTTTTTAAAGCAAATCACTATTATGCGGCATGTGTTTTATCGACATGCACAATTGGATTTGGATGGTGTTGACAGTACATGTGATGAACGCGTCATTAAGAAAGAATATCACTGTTATATTAGTGATGATAAAGAGCATGACACACTTTTTGTACAACATTGCTTTACAAAAAATTTTGATAATTTGGCAAGTAGGGGTGTAAAAATCAGAAGGCATTTTGTATGGTCAGATGGATATACAGCACAATTGAAATCATCATGGTCATTTTATGCACTATGTAGATATCATCAAAATTATAAAATACCACATGTTTGGAGTTTGTTTGAGAGTGGGCATGGAACGGGTGAACATGATGGCACAGGAGCTTGCATCAAACATGCTCTAAGAAAGCATCAAATGAGTTATTCAGGAGATCATATAGATGATGCACATGATGTTGAGTGGTGTAAGAAACACTTTGCATCAAATCAGGTCGGCACATCTTCAAGAATGAACCAATGCATTCCACATAGAGTGTCTTGGGAGATATTAGGTATGCATAAATTACATTTGAAATTTTCAAACTTTAAATAGTTTATATGTATACATGTTCAAGAACATAAGTTTGTTTTTATGTATCTAGGTGTGGATAGAAGGCCGATGCATGGATGCAGGAAGGTACATAAAACAAAATCTTTGCATTGTGTCATGAGTACAAATCATCACCCTAGATGGACATTGTACACGAGGGATTACTCTTGTTTCTGTGATGAGTGCATTTTGAAAAACTTTGAGGCATGCAACAACCAACAATGTGGATATATTATTGAATGAAATTTGGTGCCACTAGTCATTTCTAACACATACTACGAAGATGATGAAAGCTTTGAAGACATTCCTCTTATTTCAATTGATTATGACCATATTTAAGGATTGGTTAGAAAAGGTACATGTGTACTTCATAAATTTAATGTAAATTTACAATGTAGTTATTAAAGTTTAGTACTAGATGAGTTAAATTTAATGATATTTAGTCTAGATAGTTCTAATTTTTTTATAAATTTTCCATGTAAATTTTGTGTACAGGAGATGTTTTTGCAATCATAGTAGATCCTGGAAACATAGAAGGTGTTAGTTATTATTTAATGCATTGCACAGAAGAGAGGAAGAAGCTAACAAAACCTGAAACAAGTGATGAAATTTTGTTTCCCACAAGTGAACATTTAAATTTATATATACATGTACATGTGCATTACCTTAAAAATTATATATTATATAGGTTGACTGAAAATGTTATGTGCACATGTCTTGCCTCAGGTTCATGTTGTTTACCATGCAAGTTCAGTTGTATTGCAAGGGATATATCTCAAACAAGTCAAAAAAATTCAACATGGGAATCATTTTATTGAAGTTATCAACCTGAGAACAAGGTTTATCAATATAGTCACCTAGTAATTGCTACCGCCCTATATCTTCATACAGTTCCACATGCACGTGGATGAAAACAATGGAGACTAGATAGTGATGATCATCAGAAAATATTACATGTTATTGAAGAGTGAGTTGAACCAGTTGTTTGAGTTAGATATCCATGATCTAAGTTCAAGTACATGTATGTGCATATGTTCAAGTCAGATCTTATAGTAACTTGTTTGAACTCCATTATTTTAGTTACAAGTATAATATATTGATGATGATTATTTTAAATGTAGTTGGACACAAATTAGTGATTGAAACACATGTTTATTACATTTTAAACACGTGTTTATTAAATTTGAGTTTATTTTGGAGTTTAAGGATGAAGTACTAAATAATTTGTGACACTAAATTATATTTAATGTGGCACTCTTAAGGGTTCACATTGAAGTACTATTTAATTCAAAGAAATTTTATATTTAAACTGAAACTTTTTTAAAGGATGAAGTACTCTTTAATGTGGTCCACTTTTAAGGATGGTGTACTATTTAATTAGTGTACAAAGTCCACTTTACCTAGAAATACTTAATATCTAAAGATGTAATTTTCTACTTTTCTCCTAAATGGATTGAATTCTATAATATTCATCCTCTTGTGTTTCTTCTACTTCCCCAATATCTTAAACCATTAGATTAAGTCTTAAAAAATGAAGATATGGTGGTTTCTTTGCCTCATTGAATGCAAGAGTGCTAATCTCCTTAGATTTTTCTAAGGAACTTCTAGATCTAGCATTATATTTTTATTGCATTTAACAAAAAGGTTTCCTATAAAATTATTAGTTTAGGGGGCCTTCTTTCTTGTTTTATTTGTAAAAAGAATGGGCACATAAGAATAAACTTATCTAATCTTAGGGTTAATAAAGACTTACATAAAGAACATAACTCCTTAAATACTAGCACTTGTACCTATAGGAGGTTCAAGGGAGACGCTGATAGGAAATTAAAGGTAAAACATAAATGAATTGTAACAATATATAATTGGTTATATAAAATTATATTTGTATATTATGCATGGTATAATATAAGTAGACCTACGTAATTTTGTTGGATTTGTTTTCTCTTTTGAAATAGTGAGATCCTTTTGAACAATTTATATCCAATTTGCATTAGTCAAAGTTGCATAAGATCATCTCTTTGTATTTTTTGAAGCTTCTCTTTTCAATACATGGAATTTCTATATAGTGGAGAACAATGTTGATTAGATTGCTTTGAATAATTAGTATCAAATTTGCATCACTCAATGTAACATAAGAGCTTTGCTATGTCTTTTTTGAAGGTCCTCTTTTTAAGTCATAGAATTTGTATGTAGTGAAACACAATGTTGTTAGATGATAAATCCATAATTTGGAAATGTTTAACTAGATATGTAAATTTAACCAAAAAAAAAAATTTGAGGGTAAATCTTGTTTTTTTCTTTTCTTCATCATTGATTGTCCACTTGTAGAAGATACATTTTGTAATTGATTAGTTTTAGTATTCTTTCTCTATTAAAGAAGGGAATAATATAGTGACAAATTTTACAAAGCTATAAATTTTTAAATTCTAGAATCAATTAGACAAAACCATGGCATGCAATCAAAGAGAATTGATAAGGCGTAGGTATAAAACATGAATAAAATAAGTATATTGTTTGGAAAAATTCCTTACAATGATGTTAATACAACTATAGTTGGTTATATAAACATTGAATCTTATATATTGGAATTGTTGACAATAAACATTCAAATTGTTTTTGCAAAGAATTATATAAAAACGAATAAGAATTTTAAATCCAAATGAAACTATTATGGTTGTTCTCAGAAGGTTAATGATGAAATCTCACTGAATCTTAAGCTCGTGTTTTCCTTTATAAGTATAGATTTTTCCAATTCATGAACAAATCAATTCAATTAGTTTTAAAGCATCATATTTATGTGGGCAAACTCTCTTTTATCAGTTTGAGGTAAAGTTTTATGAATTCTAAATTTGGTAGATTTTAGAAAGGAAGACTTCTATACAACTCTAAAAAAATTCTATTGTGTGGCTAAAGCATGGTGTCGACAAACATTTTGTGCCTTTGTTAAGTTAAATTATGCAAAATATTTGTGAAATTTAACATGTTATGGGTTTATAACTTTTATTTTAAAAAAAAAATTAAAGGAACATTACAAATTTATATTTAAATTTAGCATTCTTAACTATAAAATAGTGGTAATTAGAAAATTTTGGATATGGAGAAATCGTTATTTAGGATTTTGTCATGGGAGCTATATCTAGATTTTGAGAAAATAATCATGCAAACTACACCAAGTTGGTTAGAAATTTGTGACATACCCCTTCATAAATGTGGTGTCTTATTTCCACAAGTCTTGAAGCTCCTTTGAATAAGTGTCAAGAATCAAAGTGATAAAATTAACCAACTATACATGAATGCTAATGCTTTAATCTTGTTGCTTACGATGATGATAAATGTTAGATATAATTTTTTAATTTCTATATAAATGATAAGAAATGTTTTAATGGTGTATTGTATGAAAGGATGGTGAACTTCTAATGTTGAATTCTTGTGCTTCTCCCACATCTTTTAATATTTTCTCCTTGTGCTTCTCCACAATTCTCTGCATATATGAATCTCATTTCTCATATATATCTTCTTCATAGCCTTCTCATACCCTTGCAAATCAAACCATTTCAAATAGGGAATATAATCCCCAATACCAATTACTCCATTAACCATAAATGATTCTTCAATCAAATGTGACTAAATCTACCAAAATCCCTAATTCCTCTCTAAAATACCTCTCATTTATAATCATAGTCATTAGAACTTTAAAAGTCAATTTTGAAAGAACACTTCTCATGTTGACAATACTCTACAACTGTGTCTACTGAGACAAATAGTTTAGTGCTTTATTAATTTATTGCAGTCTCTTGGATCCGAATGATTGGATTCTTTTGGAAGACGAGCTCGAGTACACAGATTTTTCTAGCATTTTGCCAATAGGAGCTATAAGGAGCCCATCCCAGCATAGAATAATTGTAGCTCAAATGCTGACCTTGTGCAAGCTGAGAACGAGATGCAAGATATTTCTCATTTACTGTAAAAGATTCTTTGGCTAAATCTAAAGAATTTATCACTAAAATAGGGTAACTACCAAAGTTTAGATGCATAACAGGGCCATAGAGTGTTGACAACGAACTTAGAATCTGGTGAATTGGTTTGGTTTTATCTATTAGAAGATGAAAATGCCCAATAAAGGGGACCTGGAGATAGATGGCTCCTATAATTTCAATTCTATTTTAGTAAAATTGTTGCCACAAGAAAAATTGTGGCAACTCCTACCAGAATAATAGACATCATAGAAATCATATAAGTTAGAATTTATATTACTTTGCACTAATAAATTAGATAATATACATAATATTTTATCAAGAATTTATCTCATATTATTAAGAGCAAATTGCAAAATTCTCTTGAAAATTCATCTTTCAAATACAAATATAGACTAATATGAGACTTAAGATTATGGTGTCTTTTCTCACATTAGAAATATCGAAACTGTAATTTACAGAATTTGGATATTGCCTATGCAATACAGACAAAATGTGATATTTCTAACACTTTTCAAACCAAACATATGATAAAGATAATCTAATGTTGCATCAAAGAAGGTGCGCTTGTGTCCATATTGTTTGAATTTGCCTCATAAAAACTCATAATGTGGCCTTTGAAGTTCATCGGAGACAGAGATTAATGTGTAACAGCCATGGGCGTGGTGTATGAGATGGACCTCTGGTGAGGGGTAGCCAGCATGGTGGTGTTATCGAGAAAATCGTTGACCGCCACGATGATCTGCAAGGTGTTCTTTAAATCCTCGGACTTGGCAAAGCCAATGCTGCCCTGGCCGCAAGCAAACGGCATAGACATAGAAGGTAATACAACCCTTTCTGAACTTAAAGCAAGGCATTTCGCAACCCGGGAGGGCTCTGATAAGCTTCTTGTTAACCTCCCCCGACGAGATCTCCAGCGGCCACACGCGCTTCGCCATCAATTTCATCTACTCTGATTCAAAGACAAAAACAACTACCTTGGATTTTTTGGTTCCCAGGCCTAGGTTTAAGGTCCGCCAAGCGTGCTGCACGAGAATCAATAAATTCATAGGGGTGAAGGCTGTAGTGGTGGGTAAAGGTGAGATTCGGTGGTTGTACAGAGCAGTCGTCTCTTTTGCTTTTTTACCTTGTATATTTTTCCCTAGCTTTGTCTTTGGCAAGGAGAACGGCCAAGACTGGTGTACACTCGGATAGGATCGCCCAAGCACAAAATTCTTTGTCATAGAAAAATGAATATTAGTTTAATTCAGCTGAAAGGTAATAAGTGGTAGGTCTGTAATCGGAACAAGAATGAACAAAGATGAAAAACGGAGCAAAAGCAATATACAATTAGCATGAAAAAAAATGCAGTATTGTCTCAAATTGTGTTTGCCTCTCTAATTCCTTGTTTTTCCAACTCTGTAATTCCTTGTTCGTCCAACTCCAAAGCTTATAAATAAATGTGGAGAGAACAGTCAATTTATCCAAACTGGAGGCGATGATGGAGGGTGGTTGAAGGGAATAGATGACGTATGCAGACTAGACACTGCATTAAAATCTAATTTGATTTTCCTGAGCGGCCTCTTCTAGGTAGTGGAGTGTGAGAAGAAATTTGGTAGCTGTGCACATGAGATTAGACGCAGAATTAAATTCTCAGATTCTTGTTTAGATTTGAGGTGACTTTCTTTTCACGCTGTCACAGGCTGTCACAGTCTGCTCGTGACCTTTTTTTCACGCCAACATATTAGGTTGTAAATTACCCGGCATGTCAAATGGCATGGTGGATGGTTTATCAGGTCGTCAAGTGGCTTATAGGATGTGTGAGACAGGTATGCCAATAGTCTGTACACTAGCGAGTTCACAATAAAAATTTACCCGGCAACGTCAAATGGCTTGGTGGATGGTTTATCAAGTTGTCAAGTGCTTTGCAGGATGTGTGAGACAGGTATGCCGATGGTCTGTACACTGGCAAGTTCACAATAAAAAGCCTATCGGCTAATTAGACTAAATATTAAAATATTGTTGATGGTAAAAAGGCCAATGGATTGGTTGGACCTAATAATGTTGAATATGAGGTAGTTAGGAAAATTTCCCCTTTTGGCCCTAATCCTAATAACATCTTAAGAGATAAGTCTCTAGATTATTCTATTAAGAGGAAGGATTGTCATGACCATCCCTTAACTATTTTCTATAAGTAAACTTTGTAGGTTATTCATTAGATAATGATTTAAAAATCATCTATCATAAATCTATTTATATTGTTGAACTAATCATAATATAGGGAAAGGGGGTAAACTTATTTTGTTGAATAATATTTACTAGCTAGAGCTACATTATTGATAAAGGATTCTCTCCTTGTGTTAGGATTGTTTGGGTTAAGTTGATTTGGTTAAGTATAAGGTGTTTGGATTATGCTTAGTGTATATTCCTAATGACTATACATGATTTGATGCTGATCTATTGACTTGACATACATCATTGTTTTTTGTAGACATCTATATGCACAATTGATTGTCTCGAGCTCAATACGATTTTAAAACAAGTTTTAAATTCCAAAAAACTACACTATGTACCAATGATATATATTTAAATGAACAATTCACAATTTATATATAATTTATATTAAATAAACTCACATATGTATGTCCAAGTTCTTGAAGATCTAAAACATACACTTGAACCATGTAATCATAACAATTTTTGAAAGTTGTATGTATATTTAAGTTTATATTTAAATGAACTTAAAACATGTACATGATCAGATTGAAAATGTATATATGTAATCAAGTCCAAGGATAAATACATGTCTCGAGAGATCATCAAATGTATCATAACATCAAAAAATCTCAAATGCAAATGTCTATATAAATGTATATATCTAGAAATGTCTATGCAAATGGACCTCTAGGTGGCAACCTAATTGTCATGTCAACTCCTTGTCGAGTGACCCTCTAAATGAGAATCTCTCTCTAATGGATGTTTCGAGCCCTTGAGATAAAATTGTACATGTCCATGTGTTAAATACATTTTATATATATAGTTATTTAAGAATGTATGTATAAATATTTATAGATATACATGTATGTACATATATACATATAAAACTAAAATTCAAATAATTTTAAAAAAATGAATATGCACATGCACACATATGTATATAGATACACATGTACCTGCATATCACGTGGCACAGGATCTAAGCCCTCTGCAATGATTGCCTCCACTAAATCATCCAAATGAGTTGTCTAAATCATGTCATGATCTACATCTGTCTAAGCCCTCACATGTCGTAGTAATGATGAGTGAAGGCGACTAACCAGTTGAGATAGCATTGATGACAAATTTAAACGCATCAACATCTCCACAAAACCTATAGACTACATCCTCTCCAGGTCAATTGAAGGATCAGTGGCTTGTGAAGCAACCATATGATCCGTAGGTGGATGCCAATGTGCACTGGTGTTGGTCCCAAGGTGATGAGAATGATGAGATCCTAGATGTGAATGAAAAGATGTACCTAGATTACCTTTGACCTAGTCTATAGAGATCCAAAGCTTTGATGTGATGAAGGCATATGCCTCTAAGAGGTCCTCAGCCAAACAATCCAAAGTACTTTGTGCCATCTCTCCTATAAGAACGTCCAATTATGTAGGTGTAGGGATGGTTGCCATAGCATAAGGATTGTAATCAATGTTATTGCATTATGTTGTAAATGAAGGCCTAGATTATGGACGTCTTGACATCAAATATTGACCCATACAATCACTAGTTATCCTAGTGGCAGCAACTGCAATAGCATCGACACTATCAATTACATTCATTTGGGAAGCAATGACAACCTAATCTACTGAGGGGGTCAAAGTTGGGAGATAGCAGGAAACCTCTTGCCAACCAATGCCCTATACAATGGAGTCGTCTAATTTGCTAAGTGATAAGGGTCCCTATTGGCAACCCTACCATGCCTCTGACCAAGATATCATGGAAGGTCACAATAGTTGACTTTGAGGCCCAAATGAACCTCAGCAAACAACTATTGTACAAAATATAAGGGGATTTGGTCGTTATTTGGATAATGACCAAAGTTTGCAAGAAACTGAGGGTAGATCAAAGCGACCATAGCACCATCCACACATTTGGTAACCCGATATGCCTTCACCTTAGGTTTATCCTGATAGTATGGAAAACATTGGGATTTAATGGTTTCTTTGGTAACCAAACCTTGAATATGAGAAAGGGAAACATCACCATAGACTTCTTCCCGTATGGGAGAGAATAGTAACTACAACATCAAGAGAATATGCACTTGTGTCTTGAATTTTATTTCTAATTTTCTCTAGGCTTTCTAATATGGACTTGCAAGTGTCCTTATATATTCTTATATTGGTACCATCAATTAGAGAAACTCTCAATCTCACTATTAGTCTATGAAAATAGTTCTTGAGATGGAATTGGTGTATTTTCCATGATGTCCCTGAAGGAGCAATGAGGTTCTTGCTTTAACATCTATAGATAATCGAAATATTGGATGTGCATTCAATTTAAATTTAGAACTATTTACAAGTGATCTAGAATGTATTTCTCTATCTATAGTTCTTGTGTTAATGTGTGCAATAAATAATGTAACTTAGAAACAACTAAACAAGTGAAAATAATAAATTAATTTGAAGTATTAATTTTAAATCTAATGTAATTCACTCCATGTGAATTTCACCAAAATGTAAAAACTTTTAGTTCATACATTTAAGTATATATAAAATGATCTAGGATCACTAAATAAATGCAACCAAATAGCAATCAATTAAAACCTAGATTAAATTCAATTTTGTATAAATAATTATAAATTTTAAGCCCACCCACATCACCTCACAGTGGATTCTTTTATCCTGATTAAAGATAGCATTTAAATAAAGAACCTTATCTCTAAATAATCTAACAATCTTAGAGAAAATTTTACTCAACGTTGTATTCTTAACATGAGTTAAAAGGTCAATGAAAGAACCATATCTATACAAGAATACATTGACTTGGATAGGATATAATAGGCCCTTAATAAAAATATTTTTTAATTCATCGTCAAGGAAATGTTGTATTATTTTAGCACAAAGAGATTGAAATTGAATGATATAATCATTGATACATATTGTACAAGCTTGAGCTCATTCAAACATGGTTTTTACATCTATTTTCTCTCAAAAGTGATTATGGAAATTCTAGTTGTTTGATCAAAATAATGGAGAGATATAGGATTCAAATAATAGAACTATTGAGTAACATAGTCTCTAGGAGGGTGAAGGAACAAATTATCCAATATATTGTCATCTTAAGATGCATAGTCTAAGAATGTTCAATTAAAGGCTTGTAAATGAGTATTCGAATCACCTTTGCCATCATATATACTTCAAAGTGAAGTTCCAAAAAACCAATAGGTAGTGGATAGGTCACAATTTCAAAAGCTAGTGATTTGTGGTGTGATGGAGAATAAGTAATGGAATTTCTCCAACTAGCCATGGAATTAACTTTCATTTTAACTCTACCTAGATTTTACAAATGTTCTTAGAGGGTGGAGGTGGGGATAGTAGTGGCAGGAATAGCATGAGAAATAGTGGGATTATAAAGGGGATGGGAAACAAGATGCAATGTATGGTGCTATGAGTATGGAAGGAAAGAGTGTGAGGAAAGAGGTAAGAATGAAACTAATAAAGTGAGAATCTGAGAAGATGACACTAGTGGGATGGGAGATAGATGCAACACTAATTGGATTAGTGATGAAACTAGAAGAAAGATCATGAGAAGTGGAAGAAACATTAGAAGTGGTGACATGAGAAGTATATATAAATCAATGAAGTATGTAAATGTAAATAATCAAATCATCATGATAATCACAAAAAATAGGGAACATAGTCAAGAGGTTGGAAAGAGGATGTAGCATGCATTAGATGGCATTAGGTGGGGAGGGGAAGATGCGCCATGAAATTAAATAGAAGAGGACATCATAGTTAGAATTACATTAAGAATCTATGTACCAAAGGATGCACTAATCAATAAATTATGAATAGATGCAACCAATTGTGAAGTAGAAGTAACATTAGCAAGATCTTGAAAAAATAATTGTCCTATGATAAAAAGATCTTACTTACCCACGTGTGTTATTAAAACATTAAATTACTCATTATGGTTAATCTCGATGGGGACCTCCTACTAATCATAAAGAAAATCCATATCAATGTTTAAATGGGCACTCCTTTGCAAGGTAAATTAGCTAGCTCTTGACATAATACTCTCCTACACAAAAAATTATTTTTTCCATGCAAAATTACACAACCTTTGCCAACATCCTCCGTGCCTGAGCCAAAATGAGAGCTTTGGAATAGGGTACATGGACATCAACTATAAATTTGAGGCAAGCTTAGAATTTATTTTTGAGTTACTACTTCCTATTTGCATATGGAGGTTTAAAGTAATTTTCATTGTGGGACCTATATATTGAATGGTTACATGCATTGAGAAGAAAAGCCTATCATTTTTATTATATTTTGGAAACATTCAAGAAAAAGCAATTGGCGAGTGTAAAGCCAAATTTCACAATCTTCGTCAGCATCCTCCCTGCCTGTGCCAAAATGGGAGCTTTGGAACAGGGTATGGACATCAATCAAAGCATAAAGAATAGAGGAATTTTGTCGGATGTTGTAGTTGAAACTGCCCTGATTGACATGTATGCAAAATGTTTAAGCATAGACAAAAAACATGCACAAACAGTTTGATAGGCCAACACAAAGAAATGTGGTCTCATGGAATTCCATGATTGAAGTGGTATACCTTAGCATACATGTGCATAATATGTTGTTGTGACATGCATTAGCATACCATGCAACATTTAATACATTTGCAATTCAACCCTAATGAGCACAATCACACTACACACAACACACAACTTCAATGTGCATTAGCATGCCATAACCATATGCCATGCAACACAATTACTTAGAATTCGACACTAGTTTATTTAGGCGCATTAAGTACTCCAAAATGCAATGCACAATAACCATACTGCAATATATGTGTGTCAATTATAAGTGTCATTTATAGAATACATGTTACTCTGTCTTAATGTCCAATTTATTCAAGGATCTAGGTTATGCATGTTTATCACTTGAGATAATTACCTATTTGAAAGTGGAGAGAGATAGAATTTGATTTGCCACCTCCTAGATAGTTTTCTAGGCTCAAACTTACCTTTTATAAATTAAAGGAATGCATTATCTATGTGAGCTAACTAATATAGCATGCAAAATTGATTGGAAAAGTGTAAGTATAATTAATCATTTATAATATTCCATTGTGATGATATTTAAAGAATTTACCTTTCAAGCTTGCATGCCTCTATACCTCTCTTATCACAATTTCAGATATAAGCATAATTTATTACTCCATGTACTATCTATATTACATGATGTATAAAAATTAGAATAATAAATGCATTAACAAACCAAAAAAAAATTAAATGCATTAACAAACCAAAAAAAAATTAAGGTGCGTTATATTTAATCTCATCACAGCTTCTAGGTCAAGTACAATTTCGGTATATTGTATAGATTATTCTTAGATGGATTACTATCCATACAAGATGACTTAATCTTACCGTCTCACCCATCATTTTTTTTAATTTTTTTTAAACAATATGTATAGTCAAATTTCAAAATCTATTTTTTGAGAAACAAAATTTTATATATTTTCGAGAAACACTTTCTTATATATAATGTGTCATACCCACATGTAACTTACAGGGCTTCCAAGGGAGTCCTTTCCCGAGTCGAGAGGATAGGAGCTATGCCTTCCAAACTACTTCCCACCCACCCCAGGGGTGGTGCGAAGAATCCACCCCCGGAGGCTTGCCCCGCCACTTCCCCCACCCTTTTTCTATAGTTGGGGGGGGCTCAATAGGACTATAGGTAGGATAGACGTTATTATTTACCACCTCACTATCTAAGCATAATGCCTACTATCCATAGGACCCACTCTATATTCATGCTAGGAATTTCTATTTAACCCGCTAGCTGAGGATAAGGATTTTACCCACCCTGGCCATTTACACCTGACAAGTCATAACGATCCTCTTCTATTTCAGCTAGTGAAGTGGATGGGCAAGGACCATAATACAATTGATTGCAATGTCTGCACAAGTGGGGTAAAGTCTGTGAGTCGTGGATGTAGCTTTGGTGCTGGATGAGCCAACACCATCTCCTCCATTGTTGTCCCTACCGACGAGCAAACTGAGTTCTTTGCTCTGTCAAATTCTATGAAAGCTCACTATCATATTGAAAACAAGTGCAGACTCAAATTTTTAGGATTACGAAAAGAATTTAAAACTTCGTATCATTATCCTCAACTAAATGAAAACACTAATTTAATAATAAAAAAATCTTATATAATCTCTTTTGTTAAATTGTATTTAGAAAAAGCTCAATCCTATAGTATTTATCTATTTGATGTTAGTTTTAAAATAAATCTCCAATAATAATAATTATTAATTTAGATGGCTCACTGTCCTGTTGAAAACGTGTGCAGAAACTCAAATTTCTAGAATTAGGAAAAGAATAAAAACCATCTTCAAAAACACTTTGAATGTTCGAAAGAACTAATTACTCCAATTATTTTCTCATAGTCAAGTGCATATGATTCCACGATAATCACTCTATATGGTTAGAAGGGGGTTGGGCTCAGAAGGGGTTTGGTTGACAAATCATCGGCTTGGGTATCAGTATATAAACAAAATTATCAACATAATAATATTACACTGCTATAAATACGCAAATAGAAACAAATGAGCAATTAGGGGAAATACATTGGCTGATGACTTCAGTATTATAAAAGTCCCACCGTAAAAATCCCAGAGAAAATTAAAATACCACGTTAACAATACAGTACGGAAGTCCCGCTCCATCACTAACAATAAAAGATAGTTTGTAAAAATACCACGTTGACAATAATTGTGTGAGACGCCTTACCCAAAACCTTTGCCAATGGAGCAAATATTTGAATGAAAGCCCAAATCGGTGTATTGTTTTCACCTGTTCGTCCCACTAGTAACAGATGAAATGTACATAATGAACTAAAATAAAATATAATATAGACGTGACGACTCGTGAAAAACAATCATCGCTGTAGTAAAAATCCCACAAAATTTAAGAGGAAAAATTAACCTGCAAATAATAGTCATAAGTCATTTAATGAAAGTTCTAAAGAATTATTGTCCTGCTCTTTCTAATATTTAAAAAAGTAATTAATACAACTTTTTCGTTCTAATTTTAAGAAGAATTACTGATATTTCTAACACCGATATTTTGCATGAATCTTGAGAATCAAGATATACAGTGTTATGTCTATCATGTTGGGCATCAAACATACCGTATGGCAAAATTATTCTCTTTTTTATCATCTCACTTGAGCATGTTTTTTTATGAGCATACAAAAATTCGTTGTTTGGTCATTCTTAATGAGCTTAAAGGCCTTTCTACATTGTACTGTGCACCATATGTTTGTAGGATGTGTCACCTACGACATTACTTTAATAAGCTCTGTTTTCAACAAATCCAAAATTTTGAAATACTCTGGTTGATTTGTTGATCAGACAAAGAACCCACTCAAAACATTGTAGGCTCTGTTTTAATTCTAATCGAACTCTTGCAACCTAAATTACAAGCTTCTAACCTATTCTATTTGATAAGTTTCTCTAAACATAGAACTTTGTATCAAAAGCTGAAAAATAACCATTACAATAGGAGACACATAAAAAGGACTTGGCTCCACACAGAATTGATTTAGACGTCAATAATTCTATGTCAAAGGCCCAAAAATAATAATAATATCAAAGTTAAAAAATTCTCCGGGTTGCTGCCATGTTTCAACCCAGAGGCATAAATATAACTCAATAATTCCAAATAAAAGCTTATCAAATAAAGTAACCATGAGAAATACGCGCAAATGAAGCATTGCTACATAACCCACTGACCAACTAACCACTTCGATCAACACCTACGTAGTCAAAGACAACAAGCTTAATGAGATTATCTAGAGCACATTTAAAGGTTACTGTGGTCTTTTTGTTCTATATTAGATGTGGCCCTTTTCTTCTATTTCACCTTTCACAATGGCTTTATAGATCAACTTTTTTATTCGATCATTCATTGTTTGGTGTCATTCATCTCCAGTAAGTTGGGTCGTCTATCCTTCATTACATGCCTGAGCATCATAAACGGCTGTACCAATGCACAAAATACCATTGATAACATACAATATTTATTTTACACATTCACATTTGACCACTTCATTTCCCTGAGCTTTATATACTCTACTAGAACATTGAAATTTCTCTGAAAACAAGAAATAATTCTACACCAAGATTCTATTCATAAGGAAAACAAACAGTAGCCCCACCAGATATCCCACAAAAACAATCAAATTATCTCTGTTTAGTGAGACACTCGACACTAATACATGTTGCAGGCTAGCAAATAAAATCACAATAAATTATCAAACAAGCAAACAGGATCCCTATAAAGGGCTTTATTAAATAGAATGCAATCGGTCAAAAACAATAGATGGTACATGGCTGAAATGGCCCATGTGCCCTGAGAACAAAGCACCGAGCCATACCAGAAAGTATGAAATGTGGCCTTGCTGATTTACATGAAACTCAAATGATGAAAGTTTAACCACAATCATGAGGAAAAATACAGAGCTCTCCTGTTGAGCCAACCTGAGATAGAAAAGAAATACTCAGATTGAACAAACTGTAATAACGTACATAACAGGGATAAATGCAGCACCGTTAAACTGATTCTCTGCTGGGAAATAATTAAATAGGAGGGGGAATAATTATAAAAAGGACTCGCCTCCATAATGATTTTATCTTGTGATATTAGGCATTGCAAAACTGCAATGGAAAGAGCCTCCATGGAATAACTCTTTGGAGATCTTAATAGAAATCCATTAATTCTCAGTTTATGCTTATCAAGGCTTCTTCTCTGCTTTGAAATTTAGATTAAACCACTTCTTTTTGTTTGATTTATCCTTTCCATCTGATAAGCTATCTTCTCTTGGACTTCCCATCTTAGAATCTTCACCTGTTGGCTTGCTTGTATTGCTGCTACTGCTTGTACCCTTCGACACAGCACTTGCAGTGAATGATGATTGAATGTTGTCTCGTAGTTTCAGCAAGTCATCCACCTGAAATTTAACATAAGTAAAAAGGTTATAAAACACTGCCTGTTGTAGAAAATATGGTCCTGAAAGACAAGTAAAAGGAAAAACAAAGAAAAAATTGGGCATTAACAAAAAAGCACCATGAGAACTGAAGAAACCCCAGAAACTTACGGCTAGTTTTTCTTGATTATATCTATTTGTAACTTCTTGAAAGCGAGCCAAAGCCTACACACCATAAAGGCATTGAAATTCCTGAGAAAGGCAATCTTCTGAATTGAAGACAAATTATATCTTTATTTCTAAATAATCAACAGTTGCAAAATATCATATAAAATACCTTTCTGTATTCTGTCTCAAATTGGCGAAGTTCATTTCGCTTAGTTAGTATTTGAGCCTCTACCTCCTTAAGCTTCTCTGTAGAATCTTCAAAAGACTTTGCACAAATAGCCTCAATGGTATAGCTCGCACTCTTAAAAAAATTGTCGCCTGTAAGAGAAGGAAATGGCTCAATATATCCCATCTCGAGGGAAATGTACCAAACTAATATAAACAGAAAGGAAAAAGGCTGTATACCATATACTGCAAATATGTGGGTGCCTGCTTTGAGTTCAGAAACTTCACATGGTTGAAGGCCTTCTAATTTTTTGAAAAATGCAGCATCAGGATCCTTAGCCATAGCCAACTGCATCATAAAATGGTGTCATATAAGATTCAACCTCTGAACAAATTTTAAGGCTTATATCAATCAATAACATCATGGCCCACAATTATCTCAATTGGTACATACCGCATTGATTGATGAATCAAGACGATAGACTTGAAAATGTAAGAAATACATTCCAGCTGAAGTAATTTTACCAGTCTTTTCACTATCTTCCTGCAAAAGTAAAGAACTAACTAAAATCCAAAATCTTCAAAGGAATATAGCATATTTAACTCTCCAAACTACAATTTATAGATAATCCCATTAGCTAGCATATATTAGAATTTCTGTGGTTATCTTCAATACCTTTAGCAGATTTTATGTAAAATAATGTCAGGTTTCAGAGCAATGTAGTAAAATGTAATGATGCACCATCTATGAAAGTATTTCCATTTTAGATAATTAGCATATTTTCTTCTACCATATTTTAGTTCTCCAGACATTTTATAGCCATCCTGATGCCAGTTTTATGTAAACTAAGTAGCAAATACAGTTTTAAAAAGTCAATATTGACTTGTTCTGCATTGTGTGTATATGCTACACGGTAAATATTGATTCATAGAAAGGCAAGACACCTCCATCTTCTCATTGTTTTGCTTTATAATGTTGCCAGTCACTGCATTTCATATTAGCGACCTTGACTTTTTATGATCTATTCTTATGTCCATCCAGCATACTATCCTCATTATTAACAGTCAATTCATTGGCTCAAGGATAAAATCTATCGTAACATACATGAAATTTAATTATATTTTCATAACGAGTTAAATTGTTAATCCTATAGTTTCCCTTGGGGACATAATGAGAAGTGGAAACCTCCGTCTTTGCAAATTGGCAAACAAGTTTGGATTGAGACAATTGTACAAAATGAATTATGCTATATGACTAGTTACAGATATGATTTTGTATTTTGAAGCTACCTGTATAGCTAGCCCATAACCACTATTCGCCTCCTGCTCAAAATAAAGAAGCTGCAAGAAATATAAAGCATACATTAATTACCCTCTTAAGATTGGGGTACAATCATGTAAGGAATCATTTTTAATTTGCTAAGCCAAGAAACCAACACATCAATTGATATATGATTATTACATGTTGTGTCTTTACGAAGATACCTTAAATTTGCTTTGTGCAGGTGAAGTGACTCTAACCACTATCCCAGCTTCAGCTTGTTCTTGTGTGATAGTTACCCCAAAGAAATGAGCCCCTTGCTTTTCAACCTGCAATAAATTTGTCAGTTAAAACTTCAAATTAATATATGAGTCAACCTCAAGCAGGGATTGAACTTGCAATAGCTACCTTATCACTGGTAGGCCTTCCAAGTGGCAAAGGCCTAATAGTCACTATTCCATTGAGAGCATCCTCAAGAACATTAGCAGAAATTGTCGTTTTAATGGGCACACCAAGCTTGCTGAAAGATCAGAATCTAGCATCAGAAATTGGAATCCTTATAAGAGATTCAACTACGTACATCTCAATATGATAAAAAGCATTGCTTTCATCTCACCTAAACAATGCTGCAAACATAGTGTTTACAGTGCCCAGATTTGACAGATCAACTTCCATGTCCATGCCCTCAGATTCCAAAGCCTGTTAGACCAGTTCAAATAGATTATCAGAAAAAACCTTTATTATATTAATTCAAGCAAGGTCAATTAGCTTCTCACATCTATCAAAAGTACAATTGCTTTGGTATCAAAATAATGCAATCCAGAATGCAATTTTTAAGACATCATATATAAGAAATACAAACATTTTTTACTCTTTAACATGGTTAAGGAATCTAGAACTCTAATAAAATGCTCCAGGCTCTAAACAACTGCTTCTTGCCACTGATCCCCAAAAGAAAGAAGTCAGATTCCTTGGATGTGTTCAGAGTCCAGACACATTGCTCTCTGTATTGTTTCTTAAAAAATAACTAAGTTACCAGGTTCACCAGTAAACAGAGCAGCACCTAGCATGAATGGGTCTCGGTTTAGATCTGGACCCAGTTCACAACTGGGTATCCCCAGGGGTCATACAGTTCCGAACCCAGACAACATTAGTAGCGGTGAGGGATATGACAGTGAAGAGGTTGGGATCAAACAATCAAACCAAAGAGGAATTGGGAGCTCTTCAGGAGTTGGGAGTGCTATAGGTTAAGTGGATCAGTCACATAACCCATTTGGATGCCCTCCTGCTATCCTAAAACCTTATGCAAAGGGCCCATTCAATGTCACAAAAGTTCCAAACCACATTTGCAATTTTGTGACAGTTAGACAAACAAAAAAGAAAAATTCAAGCAAGAATAGACATTAGTTGTACCATGTGTGCAATATGGATTTCAAAGGGAACTAAACTAGGATCCAGTCATCTTTTGTGCATGCCTGGAATGGGGTTTGGATTTGTGGAAAGATAATTCTAGCTGAGAAACCAAGGCTTTGAGATTGTTTAAAGCAGGTGAAGGGAGAACTAAGGGTATGCCAGTAGAATTTATACAATCTACTATGTCATCTACTGTTGATTAGGGTTCTCGAAAAGAAAAGTGGAAGACTAGTGACAGAGAACATGTGATTGTAGTAATGTTGAACATGCAATAAAAAGAAGAGGCAGACGATTAGGTCACCCAATTCTTTTAAGCCCATGCCATCCCATTTCATTATTAGTATAATATTTTTCTGTTTGTTTAGTTAATGGTCATCTAGTAGTATTTAGTTAGTTTAGGATAGTTTCTAATTTCATCTTTTGTTAA
This sequence comes from Sequoia sempervirens, assembly GCA_007258455.2. NCBI lineage: Eukaryota > Viridiplantae > Streptophyta > Pinopsida > Cupressales > Cupressaceae > Sequoia > Sequoia sempervirens. The sequence goes on from VDFB02050388.1 coordinate 118,546, forward strand.
CGTTTGTTTCTTTTAGAAACATCATCTTTTTAAATCTATATAAGGAACTTTCGTACCTCTATTTTAAATAACATTGATTATTTGAACATGGTATCAGAGCTGGTCTGAGCTTGTCTCCCTCACGGGAAGGCTCGGGATTTTGGGAGGGCCTGCTGAAGTAGGGTTTCTGAAAATCGCGAGCTAGGGTTTGTGGTTTTGTTTTTCAGAAGTTTGTGTTCTTTACTTCCAAAATTTTGTGGGCCTGTTAGTCTGCAATTCATGAGAATCTTTTCTTGTGAGATTTCTTTTGGATTTTCTGGGCACGTCTCTGCAAATCCACGCGATTCTATACCATTTTCAATTTTGTGCATCGATGTTTCTGGTTTTTTAATAATTTTATTTTCTCCTTAAAAAAAAATTTGAAGAGTTTTCTAATAAATTTTTTTCTCCTTAAAAAATTCTGATGGGTTTTCATAATTGACCCTTCAAAAATTTTGTTTGGTTTTCTGATTTTTTGCCTGAAAAAATCATGGGAGGGTTTATAATTTTTTTCCTAAAACAATTAAGGGTTTGCTCTTGTATGGCCCTAGTCAAAGTTTTCACAGTTCAGGAGGGCTCTCTAGATTTTGGAAAGGTTTTAATGTTTTTCCTTAAAAATGATGTTATGTATGATGATTCGTGTTTCGGATTTTGTGTCAGCTACCTGTCTGGTTTTTCGATTTTATCCTCAAAAATCCTTTATGGGCTTCTGTAATTCGCAGAGTTGTGTGGGATTCCTTTGTGGGTTTTTACTTTTTTTTTCCAAAAAAACGATGCTTTGTAAACTTCAGTTTCAGGGTTTTGCGATTTTTTCCTCAAAAATTGTGGTTTGTTGCAGTCTGTTTTGGTCGCAACTAGAGTTGCTGGGGCAAACATCTGCACAACTGACTTCTTGCAGTCTATTTTGGAGCATCATGCTCACTGCAAAAATTTGGAGGGTTTGTTGTTTTTTCCTCAAAATTGTGCTAGCTGTTCTCAGTGTGTCTTTGGTTACAGGGAGGGATAGTTTTGTTACCCAACATCAGGTTGGATGTTTTGTGATCAGTTTTGGTCATTTCCAGAAGTTCTACAGTTTTTGGGAGGGTTGATGGCAAATTCATCTCAAGTGACAGAGTTAGTGGCAGGCTCTTGTCTTTTGTTGCAGAAGCATTCTAAGAAGGAGGGGTCAGCCTTCTCTATTATTTCTCTGGTTAGTTAGAACAATGACCATTTAAGGGAGGGTATTAGTATAATATATTTCCATTTGTTTAGTTAATGGTCATCTAGTTGTATTTAGTTAGTTTAGGATAGTTTCTAATTTCATCTTTTGTTAACGTTTGTTTCTTTTAGAAACATCTTCGTAAATCTATATAACTTTCGTTCCTCTATTTTAAATAACATCGATTATTTGAACATTCATGTGACATGTTCTCCTTATTTCAAGAACATAGATTTCATTCCCTGAAAAAAATAATTGAAGGTGAGTTTGTTGATAGAGGATATGAGGCAAACCTAGCTAAGAACAGGCTGCTCAATTATCATGGATAGATGAACCAACATTAGACATTCAACACTAACTAATATCATAGTTAAATGTCAGGTTGGCTCTTATTTTCTTAGATCTATTGAATGCTCCAGAAAACACAAGGATGCAAAGTTTCAATTTCAATTTTTAATGCGTGCACAAGTGGACACCAATTCAGCACATGTTTGTATACAACATGAGTGGAATCGGTTCCTGATGGCATGTTCGGATGGCGATTTGGTGAGGGCTCACAGCCTTTCTTCTCCTTCTTTGTGCATGTGTTTGCATGCTAGTCTATGTTGTGCGTCAGGGCTATCTGTGGCATTGGAAGCTTGGGAATGGGGGTGAGGTGGGGGGGCTACGTTCGGGGAGGTTCGTTTGTTGCTTGTTTGTGGGGTTGGGTTGTGCAAATCCATGGTTTCTTTCTCCTTATTTGCTCCTTCTCTCTTGGTTCTCTTGTTCTAGCTGGTGTTCTTTTGTTTGGATTATGGCGGAGCATCAGGCCTCTTATAGTTTGGTGGTGGCTAGCAGTGTTGTGTCTCACATTGGCTCTTCTTCAAGTTTGAAAGCTCAGCAATCAAAGTCGTTTTATGTGGGGGAGGGCCCTAAATTGAAGAAAGTGAATGGTTTTCCCAGAAGCCAAGATAGGCCGATTTTGGTCATTTCTCCTGAATTTGTTGCTGATGATGTCTCTTATTGGAATAGACATGCTCTTATCTGCAAATTTCTTGGGACCCGTATACCCTTGTCGGCTTTGGAGGCTTGGATTAGGCGTTCATGGCAGGTGGAGGGAGAAATGGAGCTTATGGTGGCTGCAAACAGTTACTTTGTGGTTGTTTTTTCCAATATGGCTGATAGGAATCGGGTTTTTGAGGGAGGACCCTACTTTTATAATCATGTTGGTTTGTTTATCAAACCCTGGCATATGGGTTTTAATTCAACTAAATACTTGTCGTCGAGGGTTCCTATCTGGGTCCGTTTGTCGCGGCTTCCCTTGGAGTTCTAGAGAGAAGATATTTTACAACAGATTGCTGCTCTTCTTGGCAAGCATGTTGTAGTTGCTCAACAAACCCTTTTAAAAAAGGTGATTTTTTTTGCTCAGATCTGTGTGGAAATAGATTTGAACAAATCCCTTACCGAATTCTCTAGAAATTTGTCTTGGTTCTTTGTCTTGGGTTCATCAACTTGATTATGAATCTCTTCCTTTTCGTTGTCGAATTTGTCATGAGTATGGGCATCTTCAGAAGCAATGTCCTAGGATTAATAAAGCTCCTCTTTCTAATTCCTCCCCTTCGTCTTTGGCTCCAAAAGTTGTTGAGGATAAAGGGAAATCTTCCATGATGGAGGATGCATCGGATAAAGATGGCTTTGTGCCTGTTAAGCCTCAGGCTAAGTGTCATGGTCAGAAGAGATCGTTGAAGGACAAGCAGACTGAAGAGGACTTTAATCAGTTTGAGGTGTTGAACACTTCCACCTTGGAGGAAGGAATCCCGTTGGATGTGCCTTCTGGTGTTGTTGGTATGGGTTGTGATGTGGGGCAAGGACAAGAGTTTGGTCATGATCTTCATTTCTCATAGGGTGTGCAAGATCATCTAGTGTCTCTTAATGGTCCTATGCAGGATGATGATGATATTGTTTTGGCAGATTTGGCAAAGGAGGGGCTAGTTTCTGGCAAGAGCAAGGGGTCTTCTCTAGCCTTGGGGGTGCAACAATGCACACTTATGAAGGGATCATCTGAGCACTCTTCTAAAAGTGGTCGCAAGAAGGATCTTGAGAAGATTAAGTGTACTGGAGATTTGTTGGTGGAATTTGCGTCTATTAAACCCATTGATGCTCACTTTTCTCCATCTCCTCCGTGATTGTTATCTTATGGAATGTAAGGGGGTTGAATAGCACCTCCCATCAAAAGGCTATTCATGATTTGGTTGTTGTCCATTCTCTGGACATTTTTTGTGTTAAGGAGACTAAAATTTCAGTTCATTTCATGCTTCAGTGTGCTTCTCGCATCTGGTACTTTGGTCAGTGTCAGTACATTGATACTCAAGGGAGCTCTGGGGGTTTGGCTCTTTTTCGGACCCAAGAAAGATTGTTCCACTTTGGTGGATTTCTAGTCATTCTACTATTTCCATGGTTGCCTCTTCTCTGGAAATAGGTGAGACCATCTTGGTTACTAATGTTTATGCCCCGATTGATATTCATGGAAAAATCCGACTTTGGGCACATATAAGGTATGTTAGATCATGTGCTCCATATCTTCCTTGGGTCTTAGCTGGTGATTATAATTCTGTGTTGAGCTTGGAGTAGAAAAGAGGTGGGTTGCCTCGGCTTGGGCCTGCTTCTAATCTTTTTCAAGAGAATGTGTATTCGCTCGCTTTAATTGATGTTAAGCCTTCCAATGGGGTTTTCACTTGGAATAATAGATGGAGTGGAGAGGAAGCAATCTCCGAAAGGCTAGATAGATTTCTTGTTTCCTGTTTTTGGGTGGGAGGTAGATTGGTTACTGGTTCTAAGATTCTTGATTGGAGGGGATCTGATCATTGGCCAATTAAACTTTCAATAACCTCTTTTACTGTTCCCAAGAATCCTCCTTTTAAGTTTCAACTTATGTGGCTTCGAGAGTCTTCTTTGCATGATTTTATGGCCCAGTGGTGGCGTGATGGAAGCCTTGCTTATGGTTCAGCTATGTACACCTTTGTTAAGAAACTTCAATATGTCAAATTTCACCATAAGAGATGGAATAGGATGAGTTTTGGGTGAGTTTTGCTTATGAAGAGGAATGCTCAAGCGCACCTTGATGTGATTACTCGCCAAATTCGGGATTTTGGTTTCTCTGATGCTTTAGGTCAAGCAAAATCCTAGGCTATGAGAGTAGTGGAGTGGGAGCTCCAGGAGGAGATTTTCTGGAAGCAAAAGGCTCAGATTGATTGGCTTCAAGAAGGGGACAAGAATACTACTTTCTTCCATCATTTTGTGCAAGCTCGTCGCAATAGAAGTTTTATCTCCTCTCTAGTCAACGCGGATGGGATCCACATATCTTCTTTGCAGGCTTTGTCTCGTGAGGCTAGACAGTTTTATTCTGCTCTTTTTTCTGAGGATTCACCCCCTGCAGAAGATGAGAATTTGATCCTTGCTTGCATTCCCTCCCTGATCTCTAAGGAGATGAATGATTTCCTCATCCGCCAGATTTCTCTGCTTGAATTGGAAGAGGTTGTTTTTGGGATGAATAAAGATAAAGTTTCAGGTCCGGATGGTTTTCCTGATGAATTTTTTCAGGAATTTTGGGATATTATAAGTTTGGATTTGTTGGAGGTTGCTCAGGAATCTCTTCGGAGTAAGCAAATGCTTCGTGCCTTGAACTCTACTTTTCTTGTTCCCATTCCTAAAAAGGAAGGTGCAGATCAGCTCGAATTCCTTAGACCTATTGCTCTTTGTAATGTGGTGTACAAAATTATCACTAAATTGATTGCAGAGAGGCTCAAAGTTTGTCTTCCTTCGATGATCTCTGAGGAGCGAGGGGGTTTTGTAGCTGGTAGAAAGATCCTAGATGGGATGGTGATTGCCTCTAAAGTCATTCACTCTATAGCAACTTCTAAGGAGAAGTCTATGTTCATCAAGTTGGATATGGCCAAAGCTTATGATAGAGTTAAGTGGCATTTTTTGAATAGAATTCTTTTAAGCTTTGGTTTTAGTCCAAATTGGGTCAGTTGGACTATGAGTTGTGTTACCTCTTCCTCTTTTTCTGTTATTATGAATGGGGAACCTTCTGAGCTTTTTGGGGCTTCCAGGGGCCTTCGTTAAGGAGATCCTCTCTCCCCTTACCTGTTTATTATTATGGCTGAGGGTCTGGGCAAATTTCTTAAGTCGTGGGTTTCCTAGGGAAGGATCCAAGGTTGGTGTTGGGGCAATGGGCTGCCGCAGCTCTCTCATCTTCAATTTGTGGATGACACTTCTCCTATGAGGAGAGCTCGCCTTCAAGAGGTTGTTTTTTTAGGCGGGCTTTAGATATTTACCTTGCTGCTTCGGGTCAGAAAGTCAATGAGCACAAATTGTCTATCTTCTTTTTTAATACTCCTCAAACTATTCAACGGTGGATTGCTAATATTTTGAGGTTTCAAATTGAGTCTCTCCCCTTTGTCTATCTGTGAATACCTCTTGTTGTTGGTAGGCAGCCCAGGTCTTCTTGGCAAAATTTGCTTGATAAGCTATGTAGTAAAGTCACTCATTGGACTCATCGTTGGCTTTCTACTGCTACAAGAATGACTCCTTTGAAGTCTGTTATCCAGGCTCTCCCTATTTATAGGTGTTTTGTTCAAGCGGCTCCTTTGTATTTCCTGAGGGAATTTGATACTCTCTCACGACAATTTCTTTGGAGTGGTAACTTGCAATCGGCTAAGTGGAGTCTTATTAAATGGGAAACGATGTGCAGGCCACAGAAAGAGGGGGGTCTCGGCTTACATTTTGTTGTTTTGAATGGGCAAGCTCTTGTAGCCAAGTTATATTGGCGTTGGTGTACTAGTCAGCATCAACTTTGGGCCCGTATTCTCACCCACAAGTATCTTAAGGATGTTAACACATTTTATGTTCCTCGTTTCCTTTTAGAAGGGGATCTATGATTTGGCGTACTCTAAAGTCGGGGGCTCAGTTGGTTAAAAGGGGCTTTTTTGGATCTGTCATACGAGTTCTCAGGCTCTTTTTTGGTGGGATTCTTGGGATGGTCATCCTCCTATTCTTTCTACTTACCCTCACCTCCAGCCTCTTTGTAATCATTTTACTACTACAGGTTGGAATACGGTTGAGCATTATAAGACTATTCAGAATATTGGACTAGCTACTAGTCTTAGATGGAAGCACTCCTTGGATTGGCCGCTAGGAGGGTCAGAGGAGGTTAGCCAAGAGCTGATTCAGATTCTTGCATTGCGTAAAAGCAATTCCATGGAGGGGCAGGATGTCTTGGCTTGGAGTAACAATGATTTATCTGGTAAGTACTCTGTTTCAATGAGTTATGGAGAGTTGTTTAGGCAGATGTTTGGGGACACTGAGGTTCCTTGGTGGAAGCACGTGTGGAACAAATTTTATTGGCCCAAGTGCAATTTTTTTGTGGCTGGTGGTCCAGAACCAATGTCTTACTTGGGATAACTTGTGCAAGCGAGGGTTCCAAGGTCCCTTGATGTGTGTTTTGTGTTGTAATAGTGAAGAGTGTCTTTCATCTCTTCCTCCAATGTTCCTTCTCTAGGAAGCTTTGGAACCTATGGTGGGGTGTGTGGAACCAAGCTTGCTGGCATGTCTCTTCTTTGGTGGAGTTCTTTGCCCGATGGGGGAAGGCCCCTATTAAGACTTCTTTTCTTCAAGTTACTTGGGCTCTTGGACCGCCCTTTATTATCTGGCATATTTGGCTAGAGAGGAATCGCAAGATTTTTCAAAATGTGAAGTTGGTTGTCCAACATTTGTGGTGGAAAATTCTTCATTCTTTGGGAGAAACTATTTTGGCTAAGTGTGACTTGGCTGAGGGTGTGGATTCGGGAGATGTTGCATGTTGCACTCGTCTCAACCTTCCTCTTCAGAGGGGTGTTGCTCATGGTGTCGGCCAGATCATGCGAAATAGATGTCGACATCCTTTTCGGAAGATAAATATGGAGGGGCATTGGTGTCCTCCTCAAGGTGTGTTGAAAATCAACACAGATGGTTCTTCTCGAGGAAATCCTGGTCATGCTGGTACTGGGGATGTTGGACGAAATAGTTTTGGGACTGTTGAGTTTATCTTTTATGTTTATAAGGGTTGGTATACTAACAATGTGATGGAGGCTCTTGCCATTTTATGTGTTGTGGAGCACGATTGCGCTCTCGGGTGGAGACGGATCATTTGTGAATCTGATTCTCAAGTGGTGGTGACTTTGCTGAAGAGGCAGCAGTTAGAGGATGTCAATTGGCATTTGGCTGTAATTATAAAACAGATTCTTAATCTATGTGCTTCCTTGGAATCTGTTACTTTCTATCACATTCCTAGAGAATGGAATGGGGTTGCGGATTGTTTGGCTAAATGGGCTTATGATAATTTTCAAAATTGGAATATTGTGGAAAGGGGTCAATTACCCCCAGATTTGTCACAAAAGTTGGACCACTTAGTGGAGATAGACAAGGGTGTGTAATACCCTTGCTTTGTACTGCTCTATTTTGGTTTGAATAAATTTTTACCCCTCTTTTAGTTTTAATTCAACACATGTTTGTAAATTAGCTAAAATGATGGTGGAGAGTGCTTACAAGTACTTTTTCTAGATCTCATGTTATGTACATGCATTCAACAATGCATTGAAAAACATATGGGAAGATAGGTTGAATGAGGAGAGTGATGCTAAAAACTAAAGACATACAGATGTTCATTGCAACCACCACACCTCACTTACTCTCTAGACTTTTTCAAGGAAAGAATTCCTCAAACTTATGGAGACTAGATATGCCATTTACTTCATCTTGCTAGAGATGATGATTTACATGCAAGAGCCTCTACAATTAATGTTGGTTAATGCTAAGTGTGGTAGATGACGAAGGCAAGCACAATTGAAGGGAGAGTGAAGCAAAAGATCCTTGATGAAGATTGGTAGTTCACAATGAGGTAAGAAATTTATGATTTTAATGTTTATAACTTACATATTATTTATATTTTAAAATTTAAATTTTGATAATTTTGGCGTTCACTAATTTACATCTTGATCTTTTTTGAAATTTTTGTTTGCAAATACATTTGCTCTTTTATCTCAACCATTTTGTGGGTAATAGGTGACTAGATATGCTAATACAAACCCTCTGAATCTTGAAGAGATATACAAGACATTCAACATGCTTGGCCAAAAGAAACACACAATTCATAGCAAGGACCCTAATTTGGGATTACATGAGGAGCATTCAGCCCATTGTAATAGAAAGATGAAAAATTATTAACACCCCAATTCATATGGTAGACTATGCTCTAAATCCCAAATGGTATACACCAAGAGCTAAGAGAATGCATCCTTTTGAAGATGAACAAGTGAAAGAAGGTTTCATTAAATCCCTTTGAAATATGTACAACACTAAGTTGCTTTACTTTGAAAATAGTAGACTGATTTTGTCAATCTTTGGGGTCCAGCATTCAACAAACCAAAGGCTAAAACAAACAAGGCTACATTAGCTCAAACAATTCCTTTCACATGCTACCAATTCCTCCACTATAGACAGGAATTGAAGAAATTGGTCTACATACAACTTTATTCAATCAATCAAGAGGAAAAAGACTAACAACTCAATGAGTGAAAAAGTTGGTGGCCATGCATAGTGCCTTGAGACTTCAATATTGACAAACTACCAAATATTGTAAAAATCCAATTGCACATGAGGATGTTGATCCTAAAGATGCCACATAGATTGATGAGGAGGCACATGAGGGACTAGGAGAAAATCAAATTCAAACTCTGATTTTGGTGCCAACAAAGATGAGGCATAGCAATAGATCTAGTTGCTATATTGTTTTTCAAATTTTCTATTTTTTCCATTTTGTAGTTGTGGCCTTTCAGCCTTATGTTGTATATATATGCACATTGACAATGAAACAATCAAATTTTCTTAATTTGTATGTCAACTCTCAATTCAACTCTATTGATATATAATATGGTTATATAATGAACATGGTGAATGTCGTACCATATGAATAACCTAAATTTCCTCTATTTTAAATTTTTCCAATTTTTTGATCGTCCTCCACTATCCTCCCCTAAACAAAGGCCTCATGTCCCTTGCTGTCCTTGAAAACCAACCCACCTCCTCTCACAAGTTGTCAATTCCTCTACTACAAAGAGGAATTGGTCCAAACCATAGTACCGAGACTCGCCGCGAGTCCTCTGGACGCGGCGAGTCCCGCGCCGAGCGGCCCTGGCCGCGTCCTGGGTGCGCAGACGCAGGCGTTGCCGCGTCCAGGTCCGGACTCGTCGGACGCGCCGGACGCGGCAAGTCCCGACTGTGGGACGCGGCCGCGGCAGCAGAGGCCAAAAAGGCCAAAAAACAATTAAAACACAACATTTTTTTATTTCGTTTTTTGACTTATATCTTCTATTTCGCCCTAAAAGGGCCCTCATTTCATTCATTTGGCAAAATAGGAGGAGAAGAGAGAGTTGTGAAGAAAAATAGGAGGAGAAGAGAGGGCAACCAGCAACTTGTTGAAGACAAATCCAGGGGCATATATCATTTGGGGAGCTTCAAACCAGCAAGGAGGTGCTTTGAGAGCTCATTACCAGTGATTGGGAGGAGTTTGTATTGCATTCCAAGCTAAATCTAAAATGTATGTTCAATTTTAATTGATTTTTTTGTGTTTTTTTAACAAATAATTGATTGTAATTTGTAAAATCACTATTCTTTTGAGTTTGCATTTTTTTTTTACAAACTCTACTTGCAACTTAAATAATTTTAGAAACACTATTTTGTGCAGCCACATTCATTTGCAAATCATACCATATTATTTTCACAATGTCTCATACCCCAGTCAGAAAAGACCCTGCTTGGAAACATGCTAAAATCTTTCCCGGAATGAAAAAAGGAGACGCCAAATGTTTCTATTGCAAAACAATATATCATGGAGGCATAAATCGATTAAAATATCATCTTGCACGCATACCCGCCCATGATGCAGTGGGTTGCCCTGTAGCACCTATTGAGGTTGTTCGTGAAGTGCAGGTGCAATTAGAAACATTTGAAATGCAAAAAGAAATGAAAAAGAAACAGAAGCAGGAGTTGCTGAGTGTTGGAGTTGGACAGGGACTTGGTGCTGTTGTAGATGCTTCTTCCGTGCCTCCATACCGTCCTAGTGCTAGTGCTTGTGGTAGTGCTTCTGTTTCTGCATCAGCATTGCCTATGCGTACTCCTAGTGCTGGTGGCGCTGCTACTGCTAGTGGTAGTGGCAGTGTTAGCATTGGCCCTAGAGTTCGTAAATCTAGGGTGGACTCATATTTTGTACCACGCACTACCCCTGGTTCCCAACCGTCGCTTGAGAGCATGGGTTGGAACAAGGACGCACATGATGCAGCCAAAAAGGCAATTGCAGACTTTTGGTACTACTGCACCATTCCCTTCCATGTAGCCAGGTAATTCTTTTTCGTTTAATTGTTTTAAAATTTATATTTAAATTTTAGAATCTAGATGTATCTCATTATCTCATTATCGAATTCAAATTTTACAATACTTATGTAACTTATCAATTTATTTATGACATGTTATAGGTCACCTTTCTGGCAAAACATGGTTGATGCGATAACTATATGTGGGGCGGGGTTCAAAGCCCCTAGTGAAGATGAATTAAAGGGCCCACTTTTGACTCAAAAGGTGGCAGATGTGAAAGCACAATTAGAGGAGCAACGCAAGCAGTGGAGCATGATTGGTTGCACCATCATGACTGATGGTTGGACTGATAGGAGAAATAGGACGTTGCTTAATTTCCTAGTTTCCTCCGGAGGTAATTGTACTTCCTTCAATGCATTGGAATTTGAATTTTATTTAGTGAATCACATAATTTAATATGGTTGATTTATGTTTTTTAATTTATTGAATAATTGGTTTTGCTTATTTTTTCAGGTGACACCGTCTTCATTAAGTCCATTGATGCTTCTGCCCAAATAAAAAATGCCACATACCTGTGTGAGGCTATAGAGGAGGTGATAGCTGATGTGGGGGAAGAAAATGTAGTGCAAGTGGTGACAGACAATGCAGCAAATTATGTTGCTGCTGGTAGATTATTGATGGAGAGGCACCCTACTATATTTTGGACTCCATGTGCCGCCCATTGCATTGACCTCATGTTGGAGGATCTTGGGAAGCTCCCATGGATCAAAACATGTGTGGAAGCAGCAAAAAACGTTTGCAAATTTGTATACAACCACACATGGGTGCTTAACCTTATGAGGCAATACACGGGGTTGAGGGAGTTGTCTCGTCCTGGCATCACCAGGTTTGCAACAAATTTTATCACGATGCAATCCTTGATTCGGTCAAGGGCAGCTTTGAGGCACATGTTTACTAGTGAGGAGTGGTCTTCCTCATCCTTTTCTACAAGCACTGCAAGGATTGCTGCTGCTGATTGCATTTTTGATGAGCAAGGGTTTTGGACACCAATGGACGAGATTGTGAAGGTAAAATTTAATTCTTTATTATGTTCTAGTTTTTAATCATATCTTACTTTTATTTGTTTATTTTCATACACACTTATTTGTGAAACATGTTTGCACTTTGCAGTTTATTGAGCCCTTGCTAGTTCTCCTCAGGAGTTGGGATGGGGGAGAAGCCATAATGGGCTACATATATCGAGAGGCATGGATAGGGCCAAAAGAGGCCACAGATCGTCTATGGTGGAGTTGAGGAGAAATGCGTCCCATTTGGGATATCATTGATAGGAGATGGCAAAACCAACTTCATAGGCCCATCCATCGGCATGTTTCTGAATCGACCTTCAATTCAGCGAAGTGATCTCAGTGCACGGATAGAAATTCTTAGTGGGCTCTACACGACATTGGAGCGGATGTTGCCTGCTGTTACTACACAGGTGGTGCAGGAGATAGATGCTTTCACTAAGGCACAAGGAGCCTTCTTTGCATGTCAAATGTGCAAAGATAATAGGACAACATTACTACCAGGTAAAAATATATTTAAGGGCATAATTTTCATCTCTTTATATTATAATTTATTATTAAATGTTGAACTTGAACTTGAAACTTGAAATGAGATTGATTTTGTTTCTTTTTCTCATCTCAGATAGCTAGTGGAATATGTTTGGTTCTGATACACCGAACCTGCAAAATATTGCCATTCGTATATTGAGCCAGCCATGCAGTTCATCTGGTTGTGAGCGCAATTGGAGTATGTTTGAGCACATACACTCCAAGAAGCGCAATAGATTGACAGTGGAGAGGATGAACGACTTGGTATATGTTCATTACAATCTTCGGCTCAGATACAGGAAGCTTTTTGACCATGACAAAACCCCGATCAATCTAGAGGAGGTTGATCCACAGTCTGAGTGGACCACTGAGGCTACAGATGCAGTCTTTAGTGACGAGGACCTTGATTGGGTGGACCAGGCAGAGAGAGAGGCCGAGGTTGTAGCCATGGCTGAGGAGGAGGCTAGAGCACGAGGAGGCATAGATGCTGTTGGTGAGCGTGGCATGGAGAGTCAGACACAGGCAGAGACTATGGCTGCAGCTGCAACATCATCCAGGCCCTTTAGACGCCTTCGTAGGAAGGATGCTGGCTCCACTATGCCATAGGGCATAGAGTCATAGAACATTTTGATTTGATGTCATATTTCATATTTCATATTTGTATGGAACATTTGATGTCATGGATTTCATATTCCATGAGTTTTGTATACATTTGACTAATTTTATATATCTATGTTATTTCCTTCAGCAATGCAACTACAATTTGTGTACTTTATACTTATGTAATCGTTGTATACTTGTGCATGTGATCAAATTTGCTTTTATTTGTGTTGTATTCAATAAAGGGTGCTTGAAACAAGTTTTAAATCCTTAAAAATCTCTAAATTTCTAGGGTTTTTCAACTTTTTTTCATTTTGCCGCGTCTGCGCCGCGTCCGCGTCCGCGTCCGGAGTTGCCGAGTCCCGCGCCGAGTCGCCCTCGCTGAGTCTGAGCCGCGTCCACGTCTCGTTACTATGGTCCAAACATCACTTCAATCAATCGATCAAGAGGAATAGGCTTACCTTTCAACAAACAAAGAAGTTGGTGATCATGCATAGTGCCTTGCCAATTTAGGATCGAAATATTTTAGCGACATGATGGGATGTTAATATCAAATATGCCACACAAATTGATGAGGCACAATAGGGGCTTGTTGCAATTCCGTTAGATGAGGTAGTCCCTCATATTGGTGGTGACTCAAATTAAAATCTAATTTGTATAGGGGAAGATGTGACAAAGGCATAGCCATATTAGATTTTCTTGTCTAAATTTTGACATTTTTAGTTGTAGCTTTGTGGCCATTGGATTTTGTCGCATATGCAAACTAAAAATGAAAACTCAAAAGATTAGACATTGAAGTTTTGTTAATTTGTATGTCAATTCATGAATTCTTAATTCAGCTCTAATGTTTCACAACATGGTTATACTAAGTTACCGAATTGTCCAAAAACTAGGCCGATTTCGGGTACAAAACATATTGGAATCAAGTTTTGTATGGAATCGGCACAAATTCGTTTAGGATTCGGATTTTCATTTATTATAAATTTGTTCTTGAATTCTAACCCATTAGGAATTTTAATTAAATGGTTAAATACATCCTCTTAGAGTGGCAGACGACGTCCCATAGCATTCGGCTGCTTGGCAATCTTTCCAATCTTTTACAAGTAGGACCTATTCTTTATTCATACAAAAAACAAAACAAAAAAACATTCACAATCCCCTTCGCCTGCATAATGCTTAGTCCAACACCATGCCTTTCCAAGTAAATTTGTGTTTGTGATGATTGTAAAAGATATGTAGGTAGATGGAGTCTTACTATTCATATTTGACGTTAATTTTGTTAGCAGAGGAATGAGCAATGTGAAAAAAGGCTTCGGCAGATAAATGGAAAGTTGCATCGCTATTATCGCATCCAACAGAGGAGCAGTAATCCACAATCTTCACAACAAGCGATCTTCCTCTGCATGGATTAATTCTCTCGTTACTTGTTCCACTCAAACATCTAATTTTGTACTTCCTTCTTCCCTGCCACCAATCCTTCGTGAGGAAGCCCCGATCCCTTGGTTCTGGCAATAGTGAGGGAGAGGCAACCGTGTTAGACACGGGCACAAAGAGAGTATTTTATATTAAAATATTGTTTATTAAATTATAAATTATTAATAATATAAATTATAAAATTATTAATAATGTAAATCAATATATATATTATATTAAAATATTGTTTATTCTATTATATAATAAAATTATAAATTAATAATAATATAAATTTATAAATTAAAAACTTGTATGGCATTGTTAAACATTAATATATTTAATTTTTTTGTATATTTATATGGTTTTTATATGTTATTTGTACGAATGTGTACCCAACCTGTCACAAAAAGTTTGTCGTATTGGCATACCGTATCCTCGTACCCGTACCGGTTCCCGTATCCGATTCGGCAACTTAGTGGTTATATTATGAATATCGTGAATTCATATAAATAATTGAAACTTCCTCTATATTTAAATTTTCCATGTTTCTAATTGTCACCCCTTGCTGCCCCTAAAATGTGCCCCACATTTCTTGCCATCCTTGTCCCAAAAACACTGTCAAACATAGCTTTTAAAACAATATTATGATCATATGTATACTTTTTATGTTTTCTTACTCAATAGAGTACAGCGTTCACCCTTTTTCAAAAGAAATGATAACAAAAAATTTATTGAGTTAAATACAAAACAAGCTCACTGCATAATGAATGTGAGGCTTCATTTTCAAGCAATTGTTAGAAATGTCCTTGGTTTTCAAGCTGCCCTCTTTGCCTAGTGTTGAATTATTGACATTGATGTCAAAGGAGAGAATTTATCTTAACAAAGGCAAGAAAAAACAGTGATAAAGAATAAGATTAATTAAATTCATGATAGCCAACTCTCTTGTGCTAGCACTCGTGGAGGAAATATTAATAAAAAGATTTTATTTATTTTATGAAGCCGACCCTTGGTATTTTGGCACCCCTCCTTTTGTGTCCTAATAAATTGAATTAAATATGAAAGGTTGTGTCTCCTTCAAATATGAAAGGTGGTGACTCTCTCAATAATAAGATATAAAAGGGACATCATTTCCTTGTGGAGAGGATATCAAGTTGGAAAAAGAAAAAATAAGAATAAGAAATATAAGACATCTCTTTGGAATAGAGATTGAGAACAGCCATTGATAATATTTTGAAATATAACTAGTGGCAGCCATTTAAGAGTATACGGGAATCGGATACAGGAACGGGTACGGGTACGACCAGCCTTCATGCTCTTATCAAGTACGACACCCAGAGATGGAATGGACGGCCAGCCTTCCATACTCGTGGGCCAAGAGGTGGAATGGAAAACCAGCCTTCCATGCTCTTGGGCTTGATCAAGGAGAACGGCCAACCTCCAAGGTGGACTAGGGGATGGAAGGGTGGCCCACCTTCCATGCTCTTGCAATACAAGGACGACCAGCCTTGAGATTGCCGTTTGCAAACATTTACAATGAATTCACAATGTGATTTGCTATAAGGAATATGATATGACGTGTTGATTTAAATATTAATGATGCCATGAATTATTGATCTAAATATTATGGTGTTTTACTTTTACCTATGATTTATTGATCTAAATATTATAATGTTTTATGTAAGGATTTGAATATTATCATACTTTCTTGTTACCTAATATTACTAATATCAGTTCTTAGTGAATAATACTGTTTTGCAGGCCTAAATTTAGGAATTTCCCAAAAGGGGACATTGCATCCTTGTTGATTATTTATTTAGTGATTGATGACATAATAAGGGTCAACAATTTTGTAAATGGCCAGATAGAAGCTTAGGTGTGGGAATTATTGAAGGAGCCTGTGAAAAGAATTCTGTTATGTTTGAAGAGTGCTTGCCAGCTCCCTCTTGCAAAGGGTCTTTTCTTTTTCTGTTTACTTCAGTAAATTTATTGTTTTGGCTTCTAGATCCTGCACTATTATACCAAAAACGGAAAAAAACAATACAGAAGTATAGAAATTTGTGGCCAAAATAATATTTTCAATGTTGCAAAACTATATTAAAGTAACTCACCGTAGGAGGAAAGTTGGCTTGCAGATACAAGGCATCTACAGAGGCCATGGAAAACAGTGAGCTGATGAAAACAAGAAATTGCCAACAGTACACGCTCTTGACCGTAGATGAAGGCAATCATTCAAGTAGATGAGAATTATAAGGATAATTTTACAAGATCACAAGTCTGGAAAAACTCGGTAATCAGGTTAGATGTGATGACAATGTAAATGTTGAGTTGTTAACATTCATTTTTTCAAAAACCGTATCGAGTTGGTTACAATAAAAGCCTGTTAACTCACAAAAAAGAGACCAATTTATTTTCTGAACTGGAGGTGTAAACTGTAAACTTTGCAATTCTAAAAGGCTCTACAAGGTGAAAATTAAATCAGTGCATGCTGAAAAATGATTTTGTTTCCTTGTTCAGCATCCAGACAATGTAAGAAGTCACTTCTCTTCTCTTACAAAGTTACAAATACTTCTTGCTTTGCTAAAGTTGGAACAAAAAATTTATGTGGCTGGATGCACCAAAACATTAAACACCATCTAATCCAGAAACAACAGCAATAATCACTATGGATTGTGGAAATCTAATATCATTAATTAGACACCGTGGTTAATCTTCAGAGAGTGTAGAAGCCCTTAAACAAGATTAGCCTTAGTAGACACAGTTCCATTAAATATTTGATAAAATGATTTGCAAGACATTAAAACAGAGAAAGAATACATTTACGTTTGTTATCTACACTTACTCTGCTAGAAGTGTCATCATCTCCCTTCTTTCTACATGTGAAGGAAAAAGAACACATCTACTTTTGTTATTTGCACTTATTCTGGTAAGGGTGTCATCATCTCCCTTGTGTCTAGATTTGAAGTAGAAAGAGCACATTTATTTTTGTTATTTACACTTATTCTGCTAGAAGTGTCATCATCTCCTTTACATTTACATGTGAAGGAATGAGTTTTAAAACAAAAGGCATAAAATTATCTCATAGTGAGTTGCAATACATCATTCTTTCCAAGGCTATGTATAACCAATTTATATAGGTATTTACGCTTCAGTTAAAAGCAACTCCATCCAGATAATGATTTGCTATAGTTTCTAGAATAATAGCCCTGGACTTTATAAACCTTAGTAAGTCTTTTGATAGCACAAAACAAATGATAAAAATCAAACCAAATCGACCTTAATTATTCTTGGCTCATATTACCAATCAATGGAGGTGTTAGTGTAAAGTAATGAAAAACATGGTATCAAACATTATATGGCCGCCAGTTTTTGTCAACAACATGACTTTCTTTCAAAACATCAGACAATCATGTTATATGCAGACACAAACCACAACTAATCTATCCTTTAGTTTAAGAAGCATCAACATTTGACATATGAAGATTATTCCAATATAAATTTATTCTGTCGGCTCAGAGATTTCTTGCAGAATATCATTAGAGGCTATTTAATACAGCAATCTTCTACATCTACTTGCATAGTGATGCCAATGTCAAGCAGACTAACATTCTTCTCTACTTGCAGTTGTGTCACAACCAAAATCCCTTAGAAAATGTGAGAATTACTTGCAAGAATAAACAAATACTGAGGATGACTAGCCTTCACATCTCAATAGTTTAATGATTGTCTCGGATAGTTACAAACCCCCTAGACTTACTCTAACTTAGGTTGAGAAGGAATGCACTGTTAAAAATCTATTCCAATCAGAAAAGATCCACAATATTTAATTAGGTTGGCAGAATTGCATTTTCTATAACGCACAGACTCAAACTGATTGAAGATTAGATATTATACAGTTTTCTGATATTTGCATATACATGCCAATACAAATGTAACACTAAAATAAGTGGTAAATGTGAAAAGTTTACCTCAAATCCTGCTGTATCATACTGCCTTCTTTTCTCTGTATCAGAAAGAATGCTGTAAGAATATGCAACCTCTTTAAACAGTTCCGATGCTTCAGGATTACTTGCATTTTTGTCAGGATGATATCTGTAAAGCATTCATATAAAAAAGTCATTGTCAATGCCAGAAACTTGACAAAAGCTCTTCCATGAAATTTTGTCACTGTTCAACTAGATAGAAATCAACAAAATCCTTAAATGAGTATATAAAAGGAGTACACACATGATAGGAAAATATTAAAAAAAAGGCAGTAAACTGTTTGAGATGGCCATAGGACTTATCTATAAGTTCCTCTAAGAACTTGAGATCCAACTCCCAAAACACAAATGTCCAAAAAGAACGAATTATGGAAAACTGAAAAACAAGAAAATAGCATTCATTGGCAGCGGCAGCAAACAATTAATTGGCACACAAAATGAAAATGGTTTTCTTTTCCAAACTGCTGCATTGATTGTAGACATAAATAATACTTAAAAGTGCATGGACAATAAGAATGAAGGTAGAAGACAAGAACAAAAATCAGACCCATGCTAAGAAAAAATAACTTGCTTCAAGAATATCAAAATACAAAATAAATACACAAACAATATATGATCACCACTGGGAGGTCCTGCTCATAGGCCCTAAAACATGTTATCATAGTCAAAAACAGAGGTAGATTCAGAAGGAGAGATTCAGCAAAGTGAAGAATGTAAGTAATGATTCCCAAAAGATGTTCAAGATTCAAAACTACACAATAGGTAAACTTACAAATAAGCTCTATGTTCCACTTGCTTCCCTTTCGGAGGGGCAAGGAAATAT
>VDFB02050389.1:0-68241 GCA_007258455.2 Sequoia sempervirens
GTGATCGCTGAAGAATACCATCCGGAAAAGTCGTACCTGTCATTGTCCTGAATGACACCTCCATCAATCAGCAATCGCAAAGGGACATGCCTCAATGCCTCAAGACGCTAAATTACTTTACTCTGATAAATAGAAGCATCACCCCAAGCATGATCAACTACCTCCATCTGTGCCAAAATACTAGAGGCCTGCTGAAAAGCAAAAGCAAGGTCCCCCATAAACTTCTCTGTCTCAACACGAACCCCTGTGACCCACTTGTCTACTTCCTGTGCCATTTTTCCTAACTCCATCAAGCCACTGATTGACTCTCTAGGTATCTCTGCTGGAAGCTCTATCACTGGAATCTCCTGCCCTCGGGACAATTGCTGTACATATCCGATTAAAGCCTTGTGTTCTCTTTTCAATCTTTTATACTTTCCTTCCTTTTTGAATAACCTATCTTTGAGGGCGAGGTAGAAGTTATCACACTCCTCTACAATCTGTGCACTAGTGGGGCGTCCTAAATCCAAAGTCGTGACCACATAATTCTCAGGCACTGCTTCATTTCGGTCACAATCAACTTGAGGCACGACAACGTGAAGAGTGCGAGAGCCATCCTCTTCAGTGGAGATCTTTGAAAATTTTCTTGCTTTCTTCTTCTGTGGAGGTGCACTGATCCTGTTCAAAAATTCTTCCATCTCAACTGCTGGATCAATCTCCTCGCTAGGGCTTCTCCTCATCCTGTCCTTAAGCCAATCAGGCACATTGTATTGTATATCGAAGGGCTGTTGTTCCTGTGCCTCTACCTCTCTAACTTGCTCAACCTCTACATCATTCTAGTGAGGCTCATCATCCTCAAGTGGCTGAGTGTCCCTTGAAACTATATCATCATCATCATCATTCATAGCCGCCTCTAACTCCTGCTGAAACTGAGGGTCAGTAATAGTCCCCTCATCATCCTGTTGATCAACCCTAGTAGGTGCGTTGACGCTCTGGCCAACCGACTCTCTCCGTGGAGGTTGATTATTTTCTTGTACTACTTGCACCCGATTCAATGCATTCCTCTGATCAGCAAACAAAGAAACCTCTTGTATACTTGGAGAACGTGTCTCCAATGGCGTGGGTGATGCAACTGCAACTTGTGGAGGTTCTGGCTGAACAGCCTCCTGTCGAACTAGCTCTTTCTTTTTGGACTCTGGACCTCATGTGATCTGTTTCTTTCTGCCTATGGTGGGTGTCCTGTGATCTCCCATCAAATTGTAAGTCAAAGCAATTGACCTACTCTTCAACCTGTTCACACGCCTATCAACCCATGCTCTAGTAAATGTTAGGACCGGGATAGAAAGTGTATCCAAATCTGCAATCTTAGGTTTTGACCAATCTGGGAGCAGAAGTGGAGTATCTTTTACTGCTGCATAATCCGGATGGACAACGTCCATATCCTCAGTCACCTGGTCTGGAACCGGAACAACTTCGCACTCCCTAATCAGAGTGATAGGCAACCAAGAGAACATCCTTTTCCTGACTTCAATCTCATCAGATGCATCAGCCCAATAGTCCTCAATATTTGCCTTGTGTTTAAACTCCTCTGACAGTATCCATTTGATGTTGTGATGTGGATCATAGTGCTGTCGGCTGGTGTGATAGGAAAAGTGATAAAATTGAAGCTCACTTTCAGCCTCTAGCTGCCTGTATTGAAGGACACACTTCATCTGAGTTGCCCATGACAATTGGGAATTCAATCCCTCCCTTCTTCTTTTTCTTTTGAATTTTATCATAGGAAATCAATTGCCTAGATATCTCTAACATTAAAATTCTATCCGTTGGGTACTTAGGCAGCCTATATGGGTACGATGAAAAACCTTGCAGCCTTATGTAAGAAAACCTCGGAAACTGAATGAACCAGCACCCATACCTTTCAATCAACTCTTGGGCCTCTCTCGAGATTCTGTGATGTAATTGCTCCTGAAGCAATCTCATGATATGCATGGTGAAGGCATCGTTGACACGCTTGTAATGAGTAGTACTTGCCAGGTGTAACTGCGGACAAGCGTCATGGATTTTGAATTGGTGAGAGCCACAACCAACAGGCTTTTTGTAGGAAATTCCTCTATACTTTGTCATACGAGCCAACATGTAAATGATGTAAGAGCTCATGTAAAATGTCTTCGTCCTTTTAAGGCTCAGGAGCTGCTCATGCAAATTGTCACTGATCATCTCGGCCCAGTTGACGTAGTCTTTTCCTTCCAGCACGAGGTTGATGTAATAAAACATCCAAGGCTCGAAAATAAAGGACTGTGGGCAACCACCAACTCTGCTCAGCATCATGATGAGGTCACAGTATTCTTGCTTCAAGTCATCCGCTATGATTTGCTTTGGTAGCTTCGTACGAGAAGGCTTGGGAGTGCTCATCCAGTGAGTGTTAATTGTCTCCGTGCATCTCTCGAATGCAGAAGCGTACATTCGCTCAGCTTGCTCTCTGGATTTGTAGACCATGTTTCTGTGCACCGGGATCCCGAAAGCTTCACCAATGGCAACATGAGTAAGATTAGCAAGCACTTGTCCATCTGGTGACATGATCGACCGGTGTTCCTTCTCATAATAATTGGCGCACTCCATCATCAGCTCCGAACACTGAATGGCTGGTGGGAAACCAGCAGCTGCATATAATCCGCTTCGAACAATATTGTGCGAAGTAGTCGAAGGCCGATGACTCCCAATCCCCAACATTCTGTTCTTGAAGGCTTCAAGGTTGACGGAGCCCAAGTTGGTGTCTGTCAGCTTGCCCAACTTCGAAATGAACTTTGACTCTGGCATAAAGGTCTTGCTCAGCTTCTTGATCACAGCTTGCCTGGATGTACCATTGTCCTTTCCAGTCGCCCTCGCCTCAGCCATCTCAGCTTCTTCTTCAGTAAATTCGAGCTTCAACACTTAGAAAAAGTTTCTAAGTAAACTTCAGTGACTTCACTACTTCAATCAACAATCCTTTATCAGCAACTTAAACTTTGATAAATTTGGACTTCACACTTGGCAAGTGCGCACTTTTTAAACTCTCAGCAACTTCTCACCTCAAGGCGTCCTTCTTAGCACTGGCAACTTCAGCAATATTAATTTCAGCAAATTCGAATGCAACTCCAAAAGTGGAAATCGAACCTTAGCAGCAAATTCAAGCTTCAACCTTCAGCAAACTCAATCAGCAACCAGCAAGTGCGTCCCTCTTGGTTTCAGCAATATTCGAACTTTCAACACTTCAACTGGCAACTCAAGGAGTCCTTCTCCAGAAGTCTCAACAATTTCAATTTTGAACTTCAGCAAACTCCAGTCCTTAGCAAAATTTCGAACTCTTCAAGCTTCAGCAATTCTTAGCAACTTCAGAGCAAATTCGACTTCTTCAACTATGAAAAATAAGTGAGAAACTTCTTCATTTTATAGCCAAAAATTGAATTCTAGAAGGAGCCAATTATAGCCAGTACATTTAATTTCCACTACTCCACTTCAAGAATTCGAATTTTCCCTCTCTGGTATTTCTGACACTTGTCCGAGAATCTTAATCTTCTAGAAGTTCAACCTTGACTGGCATCTTTGAATTTATTTTCGAAAAATTTAATTTAAATTCATCCTTTTAATTCACCAGCCGAAACTCTGTCACTTGAATTCGAATTTAACTTCTCATCAGCTCTGGAAAATTCATTATCGAAGAATTCAATCAAAATCATCTAGGCAACTCATCTCGAATTCATCATTCAAATTACTTTCTTGTCAAGAGTCGTTTTATTCTAATTTGCCTTAGAAGATTTTAGAATTTTTCCTTCAAAAAATTTCACAATTTGAGCACTGATTAAATTCTTCACTGAGAAAGTGGTGGCGAAGTGCGGAAGACATGGAAATCCATCCATCATCGCAAATGTTCAATACCCAGAAGAGAATTTTCTTCAGAATGCTTCGAATCCATGGGTACCCGACGAACGGGTTCATTTAATTTTTAAATTTTGAACCTTAGAAAATATTATTCTATCAAATTAAATCCATTCTTCGCCTGTGATCGTCCTGTGTTGCTCCAACTTGAGAAATTTTATTAATCCATCTTGCATTATCATCCAACTCTGACTTCATCACTGAGAAAATTTGCTGGTGCTCCACGAAGAAAAATTCATCACCTTGAGCTCTAGGCGTATTTTCTAAGGAAGAAATATTTTCCTTAGAAAATATTTTAAATCATCACACTTTGAGAATTTTCCTTAGAAATTATTTTCGTTTGCCAGTGAGAAAAACATCAACTTCACTCAGAAAAAATTCCATGAGGACGCTTAGCATATTTTATTTCTCACTCACCACTTCACACTTGAAAAAAAATATTTACTTGAAGTTCCAACGCCTTAGCAATATTTTATTTTTTTATTTTTTACTTACTCAACACTTTAGGCATATATTGTGTGTGAAGGAGGATATTCATCTTATGCTAGAAGTCTCCACTTCCAACGCCTAGGCAACACATCCATCACCTTGCAATATTTTCTTAGACATATCACCTTGGGCGCTTACCACTTAGAGGAAATTTGAAACCATGCCTAACATTTATCTTCACCACCTCACACGCCTCAGAAAAAATTCTCTAACACTTACCACCTTGAGCGCATTTAGGACTTGAAGAGGGATAACGCCTAGCATTCACCTTGCTTTCACCACGCCATGAAGTGTTTCACTCACCTTTACCTCATTTACCACTTCATCTTCACTTTTACAACCTTAACTTGGGCGCATTTGAGCTAGGCAAGAGGATGACTCCTCAACTTCCACTTTTTTGTCTTTACTTGACCTCTTTTGGGCGCATTTGGCATGTATGAGGGATAAGAAATGTTGACTTGTTGACTTGTTTGACCCACTTCCCTCTTGGGCGCATTTTAGCCTTGATGGAGGATGAAACTTATAACCACTCCTTGGAGTGACCTTTCACCTTCCTCGTTTTCGTCTTCACATGCATGCTTTTGGGTGCATTTGGCCTATGGAGAAGGATGAATTTGTTTGACTCCTTTGACTTTTTCCAAACTTGGCGCATTTCACCCCTTGAGGAGGATATTCAACACTTAGAAAATATTTTCACTTCCCTTGGGCGCATTTTGCCATGCCTGCAGGATGAAAATTGTTGACTTTCATTGACCATTTGCACTTTGGGTGCATTTTGGCCTAGATGAAGGATGAAACTTCACACTTAGAATTTTTCTAGTTCTCATGCTTCAAGGTGGGCGCATTTTGGCCTGGCAGCAGGATGAAAAGCATTGACTTTCTTTGACTTTCTCTAGCTTGGGCGCATTTTGGCCTGTGTGATGGACGAGTTCAACACTCAAAAAATTCTTCCATGCCTCTTCATCAACTTGGGCACATTTTGCCATGGCTGCAGGATGGAGTTCCAAACTTAGAATTTTTCTCATTTTTCGCCAGTTTTTCATGCCCTGCTATTTATAGTAAGCCTTCTGATTTTGCATCTCTGAAGCTCAGAACGACTTGAAATTTTGAACACTTTATCCTCATGACCTTGTTGTCCTGTCGACACTGCCATTTTTAGTCAGCCTGCTATTTTTAGCCCATTTCTGAAAATGATTTACTATAAATAGCAAATGCTTGCTTCTGATAGCTCCACTGCTCCGATTGACCTGAAATTTGAATGAGGCGCTCCTCACCACGTGACCTGTCTGTCGATATCGACGCATGCACTTGACTTGCCATTTTTAGCCTGTTTCCAAATTGACTTACTATAAATAGTAAGTGCTCCATTTGACTTGAAATTTTACCAACAAATAGCCTGAAGGATGCTGATCGCGGTGGTTTACACCGGTTTTCAAAAATTATGACTTTTTACCCTTCTTTTCAGGTCCCGAAGTTGGAAACCCTAATTTTCTCTGCATGCGTATCAAATGATCTCCGTTTGTCTTCGTTTCTGCTGCATTGCGATCAGTTCGTGATTCTGAACTGCTGGGAAGCGGCTGTCGGGACGCACCTGCTAAAAATAGTAAGTTCCTTACTGAGTGATTATCTCCGTTTGCATGCCACACCATCGCGAAGCTCTCGAAAAACCCACCAGGAATCATCTGACATGCAAAAGAAACCCTGACATGCAAACCCTAAAAATAGCCTCGAAAGGCTGAACTCTGAAAGTTGTCATCTCACTTTGCATGTTATACTGTCGCGAAGGTCTCGAAAAACCCAGAAGGAATATGCAGACATGCAAAGAAAAACTCTGCATTTGAACCCTGAAATTTGCTCCGGAAGCTGGACTGCTAAAAATAGTAAGTTGCCTGTTTCAGCTCAAATTTTGGATGCGAGTAGCCTAATGTACTCTGAATGCAGCGTGACTGTCGGAATCTCAATAATGCTGACTGATTGCCTGTAATTTCACACTTACTAAAAATAGTAAGTACCTCAGAACCTGATGAAAACTTGCTGAGAGCCTGCTGGAAGCACACTGACAACAACGTTGAGCTCTGTTTTTAATTTATTCGCTTCGTTCGACCTAGGACTGACTAGGAAAGATGAAACCCTAATTTTCAGACTTGGTCAATTTTACGCTTAAGCTTAGAGACGGGCACAATCCTCGAAAGGCAAACATCAGAAAAGAGACAGAGAAGGAGAGAGAGAGAAAACCCAAGCCAAAAGACCAGAATGAAGCAAAAATTAGGGGGTCCCCATTTTGAATGGGGCGATGTGTGAAAAGGTCACAAGCAGCAGGAGCGCACTTTTTCAGTGCAACTGCACATTTCACAATTAACCAAGTACGAACGGTGGGACTTCGCGAAGGGGATCGTTTCGAAGGTCTTCGCGAGGCGAACATAGGGGAATGCTCAAAACAAATGTTTGAGACTTAGGAATGCATTTCGAGGTGGCTGAAAATCACTTTGTTATGCATGCTTGAACTTCACGAATCCTAGGAAACAGACAAGTTTCATAGGGGGGTTATCAGTGTAATGAGCGCTACTAGATTTCGTGATAACAAATTCTGTCATCCGCAAATCACACTTGGATTCCTTGGCATACAAGGACTCATCTCCAAGAATACCCAATACTATATCAAGATGCGAAATGTGATCGTCCCATGTTTTACTATACACCAAGATATCATCAAAGAATACCAGCACATACTTCCTCAACTGTGAATGGAAGACCCTATTCATTATGGATTGAAATGTTGTTGGAGCATTAGTTAGCCCAAATGGCATAACCACAAACTCAAAATGCCCACAATGACATCAGAATGCGGTCTTCTCAATGTCCTGCTCCCTACCATGATATGATGATAACCTGACCTCAGATCAATCTTAGAGAAAAAATGGGCACCATGTAACTCATCTAGTAACTCATCTAGTAACTCATCAATCCTAGGGATGGGATACATGTTCTTAATTGTTCTTTTGTTCAAGAGTCTATAATCAATACACATTCACAACGTACCATCCTTTTTCTTAACCAACACTATCGATGATGCAAAGGGAGACTTACTTGGTCTGATGTGCCCCATTGCCAGCAACTCCTTAATCATCTTCTCAATCTCATCCTTGAGTCACTTGGGGTGCCTGTAAGGAGTAACTATCATGGGCTTGGAGCCCTCCTCTAACTCAATAATATGCTCAATCCCTCTATCTAGAGGTCTGCCTGGAGGAATCTCACTGAAGACCTTTGTGTGCTTAATCCTTAACTCCTGGATATCTGGATGGTATTCTGGCTTCTGTTGTTCCCCTTGTGTGGGCATCAACACAAAATTTTGCTGCCCACTCTACCATATCATGTCTCACTAGCCTCTTCATCCTCTTGAATGAAATCATCCTGAAACTAGAGTCTCGACTTTCCTTAAGAACATGAGTCTTTCCATCAACTTGGAAAGACATCTCCATCTCTCTGAGATCAAGGGTGAATTTTCCAATATCGCGTAACCATCTCATGCCAAGCACCATGTCGGTATCACCCATGTTCACCACATAGAAGTCTGTCTTGAACTCATAGTTGTTCAAGCGCATGGGAAAATTTGGAATTCTCCTATCACATTTGAGGGTATATCCATCTACAACCTTGACTCTTATCCCCTCAAATTCCTTAGTCTTGATACCGTGCCTCTCAACCAATCGAGCAAAAATGAAATTATGGGTTTCTCTTGTGTCGAGAAGGGCGATGATATTTTTCCCTACTAGAACTCTATAATGTGACCTTCTTGATTGTGATCAATTTAGTTGACCGTTGGCCTATTTCGAAGACCCGTAGGCTACTTGGAGGGTGAAAATTAGGATTTCCTATTTTTGAGGAGGTTGTTGCTTGAAGATTGGAGATTGGATTGCGGATTCTTTCTGGGTTTTCAGAGAGCTTCGTAGTGGTATAGCTTGTATGGTGATCCAAGCAACTTCATGAATTTACTATTTTTAGTAAATTCTATTTCTAGCAGTCACCTTGTGGATTTCAGTGTTGTTGGCTCTCTTCTTCAACTAGTTCAGTTGGTAATTTGATTTTTGGCCTTTGGATGCATTTTCTGGAGAGATAAGTAAGTTGATTTAAATAATGTTATATTTTAATGTTGACCCCTTGGCCTAGCTTCATCACCTTAAAGTTGTTTTAAAAGGGGGACTCCAAGGGTGAATACCTCATCAGGAGGTTATTAAATATTTCATGGCCAAAATTATGTGATGCTTAAGGAGGGACACCAACTTCAAGGAGCTTTATATTTTATTAAAAATCAAATATTGCCTTGGGAAGAGGGATCCCATTCTTGGAGGGAAATTGAAGTAAATTCAAAATTGAAATAGGGCACACTTTCTAGAAGCTTCTGGTGATGCTTTGCTAAGTCTATAAAAGGAGGCCTTCTTCTCTTCATTTGATCATCTCATATTTTTAGAAAAGTTATGCTGCCAAAATGATGACAGAGTTGCTTCGAGGAAAGCACACCTCCTAGCTTGGCTCAGCTTCTTGCTTGAAAGATAGCAACTAGTTGAGAGGTAGATTGTAGTTGAGTTGTCTAGCATTGTACTTGAGTTTCCTAGCATCTTAGTTCAATTTCCTTAAATTCTAGTCATATTTTGGAGTTGCTGATTAGCATAGCTGATTGTAGTTTTTGCTCATATCTCATGAAATAAAAATATTATTGTTTTGGGCATTGCATCTAGATCCATTTCTCTATGTGGGGCGACCATTTGAGTAAATTTGCAGATTTTTTTATGGAGTCTTTAATTTTTCCAAGGCAAATCGCCCTTACTTGAGGGCTGTACCATCTAGAGGGGTCTTGGAATTTGTGCAAGAAAAATTGGTGGCTGTAAGTTGAGGTTTCTTCATTGGGATTTGGGCGCCATTGTCATTAGAGACTATTGCATTTTGTTTCATGAGTTCTGGATGTGTGGGGAGTGATTTATGTGCATTTTAGAGGGTTGTTGTATTGCTGGTTACTTCATTTCAGTCGCTGGTCTATCATATCAGTCTTAGATAAATGCAATATTATGAAGTGTTTGAGTCTAGAGAGTCTTGTTAAGCATGAAAAAATTATATATAATATTGCAGCATTGGAAAACTTCTAAAATTGGGCTTTGGAAAGCATTCTATCATATTGTAAGCTGATCAGTAGTACTATCAACAGTTCTCCTTTCTCTCTTTCACTTACTTTATTGTACTTCCCGCTGAATAAGTGGAAGAGGCTGGCTTGCCGCCTATTTATTTTCAGTTAGCAGTTCTTAGGGACCCTCTAACCATATGCTCGCCATCACTCAGTGCCATCTTGGTTAGAGTTACTTTCAACTCAGCATGCATAAGATCCTCTGACCATATGCTCGTCTATCCTAGACGCATTCTTGGTTAGAGTTCCCTTCCAGTTCTGCATTTGCATAAGATCCTCTGACCATATGCTCACACCTTGCCCAACATCAGGATCCTGGCATACATCCTTAGTTAGAGTTGCTTTCTGCATCATTTTGGTTTTAGAGCTAACCTTAATGGGTGCGTGTTGATTGTAATTGTAATTGGAAAAACAAAAAAAAATAGCTCAGTTCATTACAGTGGTATTAGAGCCATGATTTTGCCAACCTGTGCCCTACAGTGATTCAGTTGTCAAATGAGTGACAGTGATTGCAAATATTACACTAGAAGTCAGGCCAGAAAACAACAGTCACAGTTTCCGCCAGTGCTAGAAGCAAATACTTTTTCAGAGGCTTTGAGAGAAATAGTGAAAGCAATAGATACTGGTAAAGCAGTTGAGAACATGTCAGACAGTCATAAGCAGGCCATGGATGAGAGAGATGATAAGATGGAAAAGAAGTTAGATGGTACGATTGATATGATGTCCCGCTTGCTTGCAAGAATGGATCAACAGGCTGCTCAGAATCATACCCCTAGTCAAAACAATACCACAAGTGAAAATAGTGGTGTCAATGGAAACAATGGCAATGGGAGAGATAGGACTATTGGCAAACATGAGGCCACTTCTAGAGGATCATCCTCTAGGCCACTCTTTCCTACATTCACTCAGAGGGAGGAACCACAAGTTGAAGCCACCATTCCTTTTGCAGATGATGCCAGGCAAGCCTACTTGGAGTATGCTACCTTACCCCCTAATCTTAGAGACCAATGGTCCTTTGATCAATTCTTGAACCAAAGGAACAAAAGAAACGGAGGAAGAGTTGATAACCGAGCTCCTATGGCTCATAGGACTGACTATCAACAAGCCCTTTGGGAAGGTGTCATTGGCTCACTTCGATGGAAGTGATAAGTGTTCAGCAAGGTCCTTGGTTCAGAAGCTGGACAACTACCTATCACTAATGCCCATGCCAGAGGAAGATGCCATAAAGTTTGCAACGTTGCATTTGGAAGGAGCTGCCCATGAGTGGTGGTACCATGGTTTGGTCATGCTTGGCCACAACCTCATTCGAACCTATGATGAATTCACCAATAAGTTGATTGATAGGTTCAACACTAAGGATCCTGAAGTGAGGTTTCGCGAGCTTGCACAATTGAAGCAGCATGGCTCCTTGGATGCTTACATAGCTGATTTTCAAAGGCTTTCTGTGATGGTGCCAAACATCATTGAAAGAAGGTTGGTAGTATTGTTCTCTGAAGGATAGGTTGAACCTTTGAAAGGGTGGGTTAAGGCTTTCGATCCACCAAGTCTCGAAGAGGCAATCAAAAAGGCTCGAAGTATGGAGTTATTAGCCCCTAGGCCAAAATTTTCGCCCAAGCCCTTTGGCCACAAGAAGGATAAGAAGCATTTTTCAAATCAGCATAAGAAGTTTCCACCCAAGTTGAATGATGAGCAGCATGAGTAGCTTAGAAAAGAGGGCAAGTGTTATACATGTTTGGAGCCTTGGATTAAGGGTCATAGATTCTATGGAAGAGGGTGATCTAACCAAATGGGGGCCTATTTTGATTGTGGATCAGAATCTGATATGTTTGATCACAAGTCTTATTTTGGAGACAATGAGGAAGAGAGAGCCCCAAAAGAGTCCAATCATGAGCAAGGAGTTGGGGGCCCTATGGCCCAACTCTCTAGCTTCCAAAAGAACGAATCCTTCAAAGTTCGTGGTGGGATTGGAGGTCACCATATTGTTGCCTTAATTGATATTGGGGAAGCACATAACTTCATTGACGAAGGTGTGGTTGCAAACAGAGGTCTCAAAACAGAAGAATTTGAAGGTTTCAAAGTCATGGTGGCTGATGGGTTTCATATTTCTTGCAACCAAAGAGTTCATAACATGTCTATGCAGTTAGGAAACTATGAAGTCAAAGATGACTTCTATGTAGTTACTATTGGTGACACGGATGTCGTACTTGGTATTCAATGGTTACGCTCACTTGGTGAAATCTCTCTCAATCTACAAACAATGGAGCTCAAGTTCCAATCTGATGGAAAGAAGGTGGTACTAAGAGGAATGTCCAATGGTGGTCCTCAGATTGTGTCATTCAAAAGAATGGAGAGGATGATTCGGCACGATCAAGTTGAGTGGGCTGTGGAATGTATGGTTCTTCCAGCTAGTCCAATTGAAACAAAGAGGGACTATTCTCTAGATATCCAGTCTATACTCACCAAGAAGAGTAAGGTGTTTGCTGATCTACCTCCTGGGCCGCCTCCTGAAAGGGGAATTGAGCATGTCATTGAACTCAAGGAAGGGGCCAAGCCAGTCATCACAACACCATATCGGTATCCTAAGAAGCAGAAGGACGAAATCGAGAAAAAAATAAAAGAACTCTTGGAGATGGGCTTCATTCGTCCAAGCAAGAGTCCCTTCACTTCAGCAGTAGTTCTTGTGAAGAAGAAGGATGGCACTCTTCGCATGTGTGTGGATTACTATGCCTTGAATCAAATCACAATAAAAAATTGGTACCCCATTCCCTGGATAGATGAGCTCATTGACGAGCTACATGGTGCCAAGTTCTTCTCAAAAATTGATTTGAGGTTGGACTAGTATCAAATTCGGATGAGAGGGTCAGATGTTGAGAAGACGACATTCAGATGCCACTATGGTCATTTCAAGTTTTTAGTCATGCCTTTTGGGTTGACTAATGCTCCAACCACCTTCAAGTCTTGTATGAACAGAGTCTTTTAGAAATAGTTGAGGAAGTTTGTGTTGATTTTTTTTTATGATATCCTCATCTTCAGCAAGACGTGGGAAGAACATCTCAAGCACTTGGAGGAAGTGCTTAGCATCCTAGAGTCAGAAAGTTTGTTTGCCAAAGAATCCAAATGTGAATTTGGAATGAAGGAGCTGCTCTACCTTAGACACATAATCAGTGTTAATGGGGTGAAGGTTGATCTTGAAAAGATCGAGGCGATAGTTGATTGCCCACCTCTAGAGAACTTGACTCATTTGAAAGGGTTCTTGGGTCTTTGTGGCTTTTACAGAAGATTTGTGAAGGGCTACTCTCAAACTGTTGCTCCTCTTATTGACCTCACTAAAAGGGGGCTTTCTTTTGGTCATAAAAGGCTCAAAGTGTTTTTGATAAGTTCAAGAAGATCATGAGTTCTTGTCCGGTTTTGGCCATACCGGATTTCTCCAAGCCCTTTGAGTTACAGTGTGATGCATCTGGAGAAGGTGTTGGGGCTGTTTTGATGCAAGATAAGCATCCCATTGTGTTTGAAAGTAGAAAATTAAGGGGAGTTGAAAGGAGCTACTCCATCTATGACAAGGAAATGTTTGCAATCATGCATGCATTAGCTAAATTCAGACAATATTTGGTGGGGAGCAAGTTTGTAGTCAAGACTGATCACAATAGTCTCACGCACTTCATGCATCAGAAGGATTTGAACGGAAGAAAACAAAAGTGGGTGAGTAAGCTTCAAGCTGATGATTTTGACATTGAGTATGTCAAGGGGAAAAACAACATTGTGGTAGATGCTCTATCTAGGAGGTCTCATTTGAGCTCATTGTGTGAGCTTACTGCTGATTGGAAGGAGATGTTGCTTGTTGATTATGCCAAAGATTAGTTTGCAACCAGTGTCATTGAAGGTACTTTTCATGATGAAAGGTTCAGTTTACAACCAGTGTCATTGAAGGTACTTTTCATGATGAAAGGTTTAGTTTGCAACCAGTGTCATTGAAGGTACTTTTCATGATGAAAGGTACAAAGTAGTTGATGGTTTGATACACTACAAGGGAAGGATCTTTTTGGTGGTTGATTCTAAGCTCAAAAAGAAGATTTTGATGACATTCCATGACATCCCACTTGCTGGTCATCAAGGTTTTTTCATGACATACAGGCAGATTCGAGAGAGGTTCTCTTGGAAGGGGCTGAAAGAGGAAGTCCAACGCTACATCAAGGAGTGTCCCACTTGTCAGATGAACAAAAATGAGCATTCTCTTCCTGCTGTTCTGCTACAACCTCTTCCCATTCCCAACCAAAAATGGGAAAGCATATCAATGGACTTCATCACTGGGTTGCCAAAGGTTCAAGGCAAAAATTGTATCTATGTTGTAGTGGACAGATTAACAATGTTTGCTCACTTTTTTGTCATCACTAGCTCATTCTCAGCAGCTCAAGTTGCAGATTTGTTTTTCCATGAAGTGTTTAGATTGCATGGGTTGCTGAAAAACATTGTGAGTGATAGGGATAGCAAGTTCCTAAGCACCTTTTGGCAAGAAGTTTTTAGGATGAGTGGTACGGTGCTTACTCCAAGAACTAGTTATCACCCTCAAATTGATGGACAAACGGAGATAGTGAACAAATGGTTGGAAGGTTATCTTAGAAACTATGTCTTGAAGCAGCAAAGGGCATGGGTAAAATGTGTCATGTCCCCTTCCAGTTGACATCTCTCAGAGCATATGATTAGCCTATTATGCGACCCTCGTAGGCTGATAGGATGGATAGAGGGTCTTGATGGAGCTTGGCTTGGCTTCGGTTGTCAGTATTTTATCAGTTGGCTTTCGTTCGAGCTCATTTGGACATCATCTACCTGAGTTGCTATTTTTAGCAGTATTTGGCACTCAGCGAGGCACCCCTGCTATTTTTAGCAGTATGGTTTGGTCAGGTGCAGAATCATTCACTTATTCACCAGCTTCAGATGGTTCGTAAATCGGACACTTTTTGAGGGAGATTAATATTTAATTGATTAATTAAATATTAATTTATTTGGAGCTTATATTATAAAGTTATAATATTTTAAATATTATAACTTAAGTGAATTGCTGAAGGGGGGGTCGACCATCATTGAAAGGGGGCCATTTTTAATTATAATTTATAATTAAAAATGAGATTGAACTATTGAAATATTAAAATGAGAAGTTCAAATTTATTTTAATGAAACCTAATTGTGAAAAAATCGAGCTTTTGAAGAATATAAGGTTTTCTCATTGGAAATCGAGCCATTCATGATTGAAGTCGACTTTTGCTGAGTATTTTCTTCTGAAGAGAGAGCCAAGGGTTCTAGTTTTCAACTTGCATTGGAGAACATGCAATCTTCAGTTTGTGCGATTCAGAGGCTATGAAATACCAGCTGATCTATTGCCAGTCAGAGAGATAACATCATTCAGAAGTTATCACAGAGCTTCACAAAGATTTATATCTTCAGGGTTTTGGTCTGGAAATCATTCGGAAAGGGATCTTTTATATTGGTGCATCTTTTGTCAAGATCTGGCACTCAATCCAAAGGCCGTACTTTTTATATAATGCTGCTGTTTTAGAAGCCGTACATTTCTGTACCAGGCCGTACCTTCACAAAGGGCCGTACTTTCTTGCTTGAGCAAAGCGCCTACTCTTTGGCCAGTTTGCCATCACCAACTGGGGCGCCTATGCATCTGGTATCATTTTGCATCATTGGACGGAGGGAGAAAGGTTCATTTATTGCAGCCATACCAGTTCTAGATCATTCCCAGCTTGCTGCAAATCAGGTTCTTTTGATTAATATTTGTCTTATCTTGCCTGTATATCCGAGATACCTTATTGTAATGGCTATGGCAAAAATAATGCAAGCAATAGTTATTGGTTTTTGAGCTTATTTATGTTAGATCTAAGCTTGTTGTATTTATTAGCAATTTTATATCAATTTCCTTTCAAAATTGCAATTTTCTCTATCCATGCAAAAACACCAAAAAAATCAAAATACACAAAAACAGTCAAAAACACACAGTTTCAGAAGTCAGGGGAAACAGGGGTTTCTACAAAATGGCTTCACCTAGGGGAGTATTGCTACAATTCATCCTTCCACATGTCAATAAGGATGTCTCCATTCATGTCTCTCTATGGTTATGAGGCTCCTAGCTTTGCTGATTTGGTGTTTGGTGATAGCAAAGCCCCTCAAGCCAAGGATTTGTTGCAACAAAGTCAAGATATTTTGAAGTTCTTAAAGAACAACCTTCAAATAGCACAAAATCAGTAGAAGATGTACTTTAATCAACAGCGTGTTGAGCGTTCATTTGAGGTTGGAGATATGGTTTGTCTTCGACTTCAGCCTTACAGATAGTCTACTTTCAAGAAGAGTGGAGCTGAGAAGCTCAAACCCCACTTTTATGGGCCATTGAAAGTCATCAGAAAGGTTGGAGCAGTGGCTTATGAGTTGGAGCTACCATCAAGTAGCAAGGTTCACAATGTCTTCCATGTGTCTTGCCTCAAGAAGGCACTTGGACACAATGTTGTTGCTTCATCACAATTGCCTCCCTTGGACGAAGAAGGATAGTTGACCTTGATTCTAGAGGAGATTATTAATTCCAGAGAGCGTTCTTTGAGGAGAAAAACAATCAAAAAATTCTTGAAGTGGAAGAACTTGCCCTTGGAGGATGCAACTTGGTAAAATGAGGAGATTCTACAACATCCAAAATTGCAATTGCTTGAGGGCAAGCAATCTTGGGGAAGGCGCACTGTCATGTCCCCTTCTCGATTGTGATCAATTCAGTTGACTATTGGCCTATTCCGGAGACCCATAGGCTACTCGGAGGGTGAAAATTAGGGTTTCCTATTTTTGAGGAGGTTGTTGCTTAAAGATTGGAGATTGGATTGTGGATTCTTTCTGGGTTTTCAGAGAGCTTCTCAGTGGTATAGCCTGTATGGTGATCCAAGCAACTTCATGAATTTACTATTTTTAGTAAATTCTATTTCTGGCAGTCGCCTTGTGGATTTCAATGCTATTGGCTCTCTTCTTCAACTAGTTTAGTTGGTAATTTGATTTTTGGCCTTGGGATGCATTTTTTGGAGAGATAAGTAAGTTGATTTAAATAATGTTATATTTTAATGTTGACCCCTTGGCCTAGCTTCATCACCTTAATGCTGTTTTAAAAGGGGGACTCCAAGGGTGAATACCTCATCAGGAGGTTATTAAATATTTCATGGCCAAAATTATGTGATGCTTAAGGAGGGACGCCAACTTCAAGGAGCTTTATATTTTATTAAAAATCAAATATTGCCTTGGGAAGAGGGATCCCATTCTTGGAGGGAAATTGAAGTAAATTCAAAATTGAAATAGGGCACACTTTCTAGAAGCTTCTGGTGATGCTTTGCTAAGTCTATAAAAGGAGGCCTTCTTCTCTTCATTTGATCATCTCATATTTTTAGAAAAGTTATGCTGCCAAAATGGTGACAGAGTTGCTTCGAGGAAAGCACACCTCCTAGCTTGGCTCAGCTTCTTGCTTGAAAGATAGCAACTAGTTGAGAGGTAGATTGTAGTTGAGTTGTCTAGCATTGTACTTGAGTTTCCTAGCATCTTAGTTCAATTTCCTTACATTCTAGTCATATTTTGGAGTTGCTAATTAGCATAGCTGATTGTAGTGTTTGCTCATATCTCATGAAATAAAAATATTATTGTTCTGGGCATTGCATCTATCCATTTCTCTATGTGGGGCGACCATTTGAGTAAATTTGCAGATTTTTTTATGGAGTCTTTAATTTTTCCAAGGCAAATCGCCCTTACTTGAGGGCCGTACCATCTAGAGGGGTCTTGGAATTTGTGCAAGAAAAATTGTTGGCTGTAAGCTGAGGTTTCTTCATTGGGATTTGGGCGCCATTGTCATTAGAGACTATTTCATTTCGTTTCATAAGTTTTGGATGTGTGGGGAGTGACTTATGTGCATTTTAGAGGGGTTTTGTATTGCTGGTTACTTCATTTCAGTCACTGGTCTGTCATATCAGTCTTAGATAAATGCAATATTGTGAAATATACCAAACCAATTTTTTTCAAATTTTTGATTATAGAGCAATGCAAGACACATTCTTTAGGGTTAGCACTTAAACCAAAACGATGCGGAATTCAACTCTAACCAAGAATGAACACCAGGATCCTGGATGGGCAAGGTGTGAGCATATGGTCAGAGGATCTGAATGCAATGCAGTACTAAATAACTCTAACCAAGAATGCGCCAGATGATGACGTGCATATGGTCAGAGGATCCCTACCAACTAATATTGCTGAAAGTAAACTCGACGCTAAGCATGTGCTTTCCAACTCAAGGTGAGAAGGGAGCTACCATAAGGCGAAGATATTAAAACTACAATGCAACTCAAATGTAAATAGGCAGCAAGCCAGCCTTTTCCACTTATTCAGTGGGCATTACAAAGCATGAAGAGCAAGATTAAAAGAAATGCTGACAGTACTACTATTTAGCTTACAATATGATGAAGAATGCCTACAAGATCAAGGATTAGAGTTCTACAATTGCTGCAACAGTAAATGTGACCTCCACAAGGCTTAATATGACTTCCTAACATCAACCCCTCACGAAAATGCAAATTACTCAAATCTAATATGACAGACCAGCAACCTAAAATGCTTAACCAGCAACACTAAACCCTAGTAAATTGCTTGCAACTCTCTCATTTCTCAACCCAAATACCTCAAATAAAGTGCATTAGCTTCCCAAGATGAAGGCGCCCCATACTGAATCACAAAACAGACCCAAACTGATTGATATTTTTTTGCACGGAATTCAAGACAAGTACAAAAAGGTACGGCCCTCTAAGAAGGGAGATTTTCTCCTAGAAAAATCAGCACTCAATAAAAAAATCTGAAACTTGTCAAACTTGTTCACCCCAAGCATAGAAACTCAATGAATTAATACCCAGAACAAACACATTTTTGTTTTTTGATAGATGAGTAAAAATAACTTCTAGCTACACTAAAACAACAACTCCAGAAATTGATATAAAAAGCAGAACTGAACTACAAAGCGTTAACTCAAGCTACAATGCAAACCTCACTACAAAATTCTCTCACAAGCAAACCAAATTCTCCACTAGATGCTATCTCTCAAGCATGAAGTCGAGCCAAGGCTAGGAGGCATTCATTCCTCAAAGCAATTCCAGCACCATTTCGGCAGCATAACAATACTTTAGACAAAAGATATGAAATGAGGACCCAAAGCTACCTTTTATAATTTTGAGAAGACCCTCCAGAAGCTTCTAGAAGAGAAACCCTAATTTCAAATTTGAATTCAACCTTTTTCCCTCCAAGAGAAGGCATCACTTTTCAAGGCTTCTTTTTGACTTCAATTAAAATCATCCTCTCACAAAGTTGGTGTCCCATTTTGAGCAAGATATTTTGAACCTTAGGAATTATTAAATCACCTCAATGAGGCGTCCACCCATGAAGACCACCTTTTAAAACAACTTGAAGTGATGAGGTTAGGCCAAGGGAGGGTCAACATTAAAATATAGCATTATTTAAATTAATTGAAATTATCTCTCCAGAAAGCATCCCAAGGCCAAAAATGAACCAATCAACTGAACTGACTGAAGAAGAGAGCCAACTGCACTGAGAACTGCAAGTCCACTACTAGAAATAGAATTTACTAAAAATAGTAAATTCCCGAAAGTGCTCAAAATGCAAAGCAAACCACACCATTGCGAAGCTCTCTGAAAACCCAGAAAGAAAGCACAATTCAATCTCCAAGCCTCAAGCAACAACAACCGCCAAAATAGGAAACCCTAATTTCAACCTCCGAGTAGCCTACGGGTCTCCGGAATAGGTCAACGGTCAACTGAGTTCATTACGCTTGAGAAGGGGACATTACATATTATGAAGTGTTTGAGTCTAGAAAGTCTTGTTAAGCATTGAGGAAATCATATATAATATTGTAGCATTGGAGAACTTCTAAAATTGGGCTTTGGGAAGCATTCTATCATTTTGTAAGCTGATCAGTAGTACTATCAGCAATTCTCCTTTCTCTCTTTCACTTACTTTATTATACTTCCCGCTAAATAAGTGGAAGAGGCTGGCTTGCTGCCTATTTACCTTCAGTTAGTAGTTCTTAGGGACCCTTTGACCATATGCTTGCCATCACTCAGCGCCATCCTGGTTAGAGTTACTTTCAGCTCAGCATGCATAAGATCCTCTGACCATATGCTCGTCTATCCTAGATGCATTCTTGGTTAGAGTTCCCTTCCAGTTTTTCATTTGCATTAGATCCTCTAACCATATGCTCACACCTTGCCCAACATCAGGATCCCGGCGTACATCCTTGGTTAGAGTTGCTTTCCACATCATTTTGGTTTTAGAGCTAACCTTAATGGGTGTGTGTTGATTGTAACTGTAATTGGAAAAACAAAAAAAAAAATTAGCTCAGTTCATTACAAACTCCATGCATCCTAAAGGATCCCTCCTACTGGATGGTAGGAAGGTGTGCATCATGTTGCTTTGCTAATTCTTCATGTTCTCCTCACTTCCCCACTTTTCTTCTTCATGCTCATTGTTTACTCCACTAATGGTAATTCAATACACTACAAAAGTAAACTGAATACACAATATCATTGAGCATGTAAAAGCATTCACAAAACAGATATATATGAAGCATTGCAATCTTTATTCATGTACTTGCAGTATTACATTATCATATCAACATACCCCTTTTCGACTATGAACCATACAACAACATAAATAGTTAACTGGCATCGGTTGAGAGCACCAACCATCGGCAACTGACAAGTACCAACTAATCTCGAGGACTAAATCCCAGACTAAACATTATTTATTTAAACTATTATTATCTATTCCCAGTACGACCGACTACAACATCTATTTAATTATTACGGTCGATTACAATATAATTATTTATTAACATGGCCGTCTACATCATCCCCCCTACAAAGTAGTCATCTTCCAGACGACTGAAAACAAAAAGTGCCAACTCCTCGTAGTTTTCCTGTAATTGATTCTCCCTCTGTGCTGAAAGTCATTGTGCATCGGCCACCTGGGTATCCTTCTCTATCAACTTCTCCTCAAGAGCTGCCACTCTTGTTTGCTCGGCTGCCAACTGCTCTTGTAACTGTACTATGATGGCTGGTTGCACTGCAAATTGGCAATTCCAATAAATTTGATGGGGGTCTGGTGGCAACGCCCCCAGCGGGGTCAAGGGGTAGCGCCCCTTGCAGGGGTCTGGTGGCAGTGCCCCAGTGGATTCAAGGGGCAACGCCCCTTGCGGGGGTCTGGGAACAGCGCCCCCAACGGGGTCGAGGGGCAGCGCCCCTCGCAGGGTCCTCTTTATGCATACAGACCAATTTAACTCTTCTGGAACCACTCGAAACTGCATTGTGTGCCTCATTTTCATGATTTTTCCACAGGTTCTTAATAGTGCTGACGAGCCAAAAAATACAGATTTTGCATTGTTTTTCTTAGACATTACTTTCTCTCGATTGATGGTTGGTGCGGCAATGGATGGTACGGCACTCCAATTACCGTACTGGTGATGCTTGCTGGCAACTGGTACAACATTTGCATTTGAATCCCTCTTCTAACGTCTCCCCTTGTTCAAGTCGGCAGTGAGTACAACTCCTTTTCTACACCGTACGGCCTTCCCTTGTTCAGTGCGTACGATCTTTATGCGTACGGACTCCTTTTCCCACCGTATGGACTCCTTAATATGCCGTACGGATTTCTCCTTAGCACGACGTATGACCTCCTTCTTAATTCGTACGGCCTCTTTTCTATCAAAGCGTACGACCTCTTCTTCAACTCGTACGACCTCCTTAGCTGAGCGTACGATCTTCTCTTCAACTCGTATGGCCTCCTTAGCTGAGCGTATGGCCTTCTCTTCAACTCGTACAACCTCCTTAACTGGGCGTCTGACCTTCTCTTCAACTCGTACGGCCTCCTTAATTGAGCGTACGGCCTTCTCTTCAACTCATACAGCCTCCTTAACTAAGCGTACGGCCTTCTTTTTGCATCGTACGGATTCATCTATTGTTGTGAGTACGGCCTTGCCTTCTCCTGTGTGTACAACTTCTCTACAGCGTACGGCCTTCTCCAGACAAGCTAATCGTACCGACTTCCTTAGGCACCAAGGGCGTACGAACTTCTTCCTGCTTCGCCCTTCCTTTCTTCGTGCGATTGTCTTGGCTTCTGAAAAAATCTCTCCTCTCCTCTTCTTTCCTGAGTGTGACCGTTCGGCGTACTATATGCTAAATAAGAGTATTGCCTTTTGATTTTTTATATAACTTGCCATCCTTCGAATTTCTTTTATTTTTCCCCTTCTTCAATTTTTTAATTCTTTCTATTTTTTCCCATTTCACTCCTTTTATAATTTATAATTTATCTTTTTTCCTCTTTTCAATTTTTCTCTTCCCAAATTTTATTTCTCTTTTATTATTCCTCCCTCTTTCTCTCTCCTCTTTCGTCATGTTTTTCTTTTTCTCATTTTCTCTTCCATTTTTCTTTATTTTTTGATTTCTTTCTTCTCTCTCATCTCTTTTCTTTTTTTCTAATTTTTTAATTTTTTCATACTTTTCATTTTTTAACTCCAACACAATTTTTGCATCTCGTACCTGTTTGGACTTGTGGATTGGCATATTGTCCAGTTTTGATACTCTTTCTTTGTACTCTCCATACTCGGCCGGAAGTGCTTGGTTGGGCCTTCCCTCTTCTTCCTTGATTTCCCCGATTTGTAGCATGTTACACTCTCTGTGGAACACTTCATAGTCTTCTATCTACCAATGAAATAAGCCATTTAGCAAGCTTGTCTCGTCCTCCGAACAACTCTCGAGTTCAAGTATTCCTTCGATGTTCGGTTCCATAGCTTTCCTTCCTTCGTCCACATCCGACTCACCTCCATCCGATTCAGATCCGGAGGAAGCCAGTTCTTCGCTCACGACCTGGTTCTTCAAGTCAATGACATACTTCCCCCTGTTGTTCTCGATCGAAAGTGTGTTCCTCTTCCAATTATGATTTTCCTTCGCCGCTATCAGCCATCCTCTCCCAAGTACTGCATCGTACGCTTTCCTCTATAATGGGATGACGACAAAATTTAGCAAAAACTGTTGTGTCCCAATCGTCACCTTCTGCGCCATCAACGTTCCCAATGGCTTGATACCATGTTGATTAGCGCCAACCCGTTGGAATGTTGGCAGCCAGAGTGTAGGCTTCCCAAGACTCCTCCATGTGTCTTCGGGTAGTACTTTGACTCCCGATCCTCCGTCGACGATAGTATTTGTCAAGATATTCCCTCTGATCTCCATATGCACGAACGCTACCATCTTCCCGATGTTTGCTATGAGCGATACTGGGTCGATTGTTTGTTCACCATATGGTGGCTGTTCTGGTACCAATTCTTGCCTCCGTTCCTCCAATCGCGGTTGCTTTCCATCCCAGACAACGTTTGTGATCGCCAATCCCAACTGCGGCATAGTCTGGAGAAGGTTAGTTACTTTGATCGATACGATGGTCTGCAGTACCTGCCGTACGATGTTGGTTTCCGCCTCCGACCGCCGAGAGGTTCCTGGCTTCTCCAAAGGTACTTTCTTTTCCTTCGCCATCACCAGTTCCACTTCAGTTTTTGCTTCCTTCATCCTTTGTTTCTCCGTACATGGATTTGGGTAAGTGGCCTTTTTTGCTTGTGCTCTGGTGATCACCAGTACCTCTTGTTCTTCTACTTCCAGCATGTGGATACCCTTTTGCTTAGGGCATTCGTTATCTTCATGATCACCTAGTCCACACCACTTACACAATCTCCCTTCCGAACCTTGACCGTTCTGGCAGTCCTTGGCGAAGTGGCCCCATTCGTTGCACTTCCTGCATTGGATCATGGGCCTTCCTTTTGCATCGTACTGTATCATGTTTCTCGGACTTCTGTTGCTTTGGTAACCTCCAGGGGATGCATTGCTATTGTACTGGGGCTTTGGTGGTGTGTTTGGCGGTGTCGACAGTTCTCCCTGCGCAAAG
Organism: Sequoia sempervirens; assembly: GCA_007258455.2. NCBI lineage: Eukaryota > Viridiplantae > Streptophyta > Pinopsida > Cupressales > Cupressaceae > Sequoia > Sequoia sempervirens. The sequence continues at coordinate 23,564 of VDFB02050389.1, forward strand.
AGTACTTGTGCACTTCTGGCTTTTAAGTTGTATGGGCATTCTTTGACGAAATGCCCCATCACTTGGCAGATATCGCAGAATAAGTTCTTGGGACAGTTCGCTTTTATGTGACCTTCCCCATTGCAGTTCGTACACCACAGTTCTCTGACTTCTCTCGTACTCTCTTTGTCAGCCTTCAATTCTTTCATCATTCGCATAATATCTTTCCTGAGTGCTTGTACAGTCTTGGATTCAATGTCGCTGTCGTCTGCACTCTCCTCGTCGTCTGTCTTCTTTTCCCCTCGAGAGGATGTTTTGTTTTCACTTTCTATATCCATCGCCCGATTGTATGCTTCGGCGTATGACGAAGGAGGTACGACTTTCATTTTCTTTCTTAATGACGGAAGCAAGCCCTCGATGAACCATCTTTTCTTCAACCCGTCGGCCGGCTGTGCCTCCAATTTCCCTAGCAAATCTTTGAGTCTTCGATTGTAGGTCCGCACACTCTCGTGCTTTCCCTGCTTAGTATTGTATATCTCTGTGACAATCTCACTATCATCTCGTAAGAGTTTGAACTCCTCTTGAAATGCTTTCTTCAATAATCTCCATGTAGCTTTGTGTGCTTGATCTAATTCAGAGTACCAATCAATGGCACTATCTCTAAGTGTCGCTGGAAATGCTTTCAGCCACTGGTCCAGATCATCCTGTCCGCTAGCTATCCAGATAGTTTCACATGTCTTGCAATGTCGTACTGGATCTTCTGACCCATTCCCCATGAATTTTGGCAGCTTTTGCCGGTCCAGATGAGCCATCTTTCCCCGCTGTCCTCCTTGTGTGTTGGACCCAAGTAGACTAGTTTCCCCGCTACGTTCTGGTGCGTCACTTGCACTCTCGGCCACGTACGAGTCACTCCCACGTCTTCCTTTGGCGTCCTCAACACTTTGAGTCTCTTGGGGTTCCCTTCGATACTCTCTCCACGTTGGGGTACTGGGCTCAGATCTTCCACTCGTCAGCCGTTCGTCGTCGTTCGATAAGGACAACTCCTGAAAACGTCTGATGCTACTACTTAATTCATCTTCGTTCTCATAAGGGTCATACCTTCCTACGTACGGGGTGCCTAAGGGTTCTCCGTCCCTTCCTTCTGTCAAACTTTGGTGTGCTCGTCCAATGGATGTGTCTATTCTTGTCATATTTTCATATGTTCTTTTAATGCTCTGATTTATTTCAATTAAATCCTCATCCAATTCCTTACCGGCTTGCTTCAGTCTTCTTCGCTGTTTTTCTTGTTCTTGTAGTTGGAGTGATTGCCGAACCTTTTCTTCTTGAGTCTCGTGCCCTTCAGGTACTCGATTCTTGTCTTTGTTCGGCTGTACGGGCATTTAAAATATGTTCAGGCGATCATCGCTAGCTATCGGATGTACGTCTCCGGCTCATGTCTCGTTCCTCTTCTCGTTTAGTTCGTTCTTTGTAGCGTTGTAGTATTTGCTGCCTTCGGCGTTCTCGATCTTCTTCTTCTCGGAGGTCTTGCAGAATAATGGAATGACGGGCCAGCAATTTGGGCATATGATTTAGGAGGTGATTCACCTCATCGTTCACTTCCAATCTATCCCAGATAACTTCCTCAGGGATCTCCCGTATGCGGGATTCCCTACGTACGTGATCTCGTAATAATATCTTCCACAGATTGACAAGATCTTCTGTCAATAGGTCTTCCTGTTCTTCATTAGCATATACAGGTTCTTCCACCAGTTGACCCATTACGCTGCCATGACGAGTGATGCCCTAGTCTGTAAAGGCAACGGTGCCAAATGTTTACTCCACTAATAGTAATTCAATACACTACAGAAGTAAACTGAATACACAATATCATTGAGCATGTAAAAGCATTCATAGAACAAATATATATGAAGCATTGTAGTCTTTATTCATGTACTTGCAGTATTACATTATCATATCAACATACTCCTTTTCGACTACGAACCATATAGCAACATAAATAGTTAACCAGCGTCGGTTGAGAGCACCAACCATTGGCAATTGACAAGTACCAACTAATCCCGAGTGCTAACTGTTTTGACCTTTTCACACATCGCCCCATTCAAAATGGGGACCCCCTAATTTTTGCTCCATTCTGGTCTTTTGACTTGGGTTTTTCTCTCTCTCTCCTTCTCTGTCTCTTTTCTGATGTCTGCCTTTCGAGGATTGTGCCCGTCTTTGAGCTTAAGCGTGAAAATTGACCAAGTCTGAAAATTAGGGTTTCATTTTTCCTGGTCAGTCCGAGGTCGAATAAAGTGAATAAATTGAAAATTGAGCTCAACATTGTTGTCAGCATGTTTCCGGCAAGCTCTCAGTAAGTTTTCATCAGATTCTGAGGTACTTACTATTTTTAGTAAGTGTGAAATTGCAGGGAATTCGTCAGCATTTTTGAGATTCCGACAGTCACACTGCATTCAGAGCACATCAGGCTGCTCGCGTGCAAAATTTGAGGCGAAGCAGGAGACAACTTTCCTATTTTTAGGTGGTCCGACAGGACCAAATTTTAAGGGCCCTGTTGGGTTTTCTTTGCATGTCACGGATATTCCTGCTTTGGGTTTTGAGACCAGCGATGGTATAACATGCAAAGAATTAAGACTTCTTCTTTGAATTCAGCCTTGAATTTTTAGGGTTTGCATGTGGGGTTTCTTTTGCGTAACCGGATGATTCCTGGTGGGTTTTGAGCTTCGTGATGGTGTGAGATCTACAACGGAGATGATCACTGGAACTTACTATTTTAGCGAAAGGTGTGTCCGTCCACCTCAGTTCAAATCATGAGGCGTCGCAATACCCGCAGCTTGAAAGCAAGCGAGGAGATCATTTGATATACGAGGCGAAATTAGGGTTTCTAACTTTGGGACACGAAAGAAGGGTAAAAGTCAGAATTTACGAAGCGGGTGTAACTTCCCCGCGTCAGCGTCCTTGAACTATCTGGCGGTAAAATTCAAGTCAGCGGAGCACCACTATTTATAGTAGATCGAATTTGAAACAGGCTAAAATAGCAAGTCAAGTGCAGCATCGTCAATGTGACAGTCCGTGGTGAGGGCATACTCATTAAAATTTCAGTTAATTGGAAGCGATTGGTCTCGAGAACAAAGCAGTTACTATTTATAGTAAATCACCACCAAAAACATGCTAAAAATAGCAGGGTGACTAAAAATGGCAGTGTCGACAGAACAACAAGATCATAAGGATGCAGTGTGCAAAATTTCAAGTCGTTCCGAGCTTCAGAGATGCAAATTCAAAGGACTTACTATAAATAGTAGGGCATGAAAGCTGGCGAGAACGAGGGAAAATTTCTAAGTCTAGAACTCTGTCCTGCTGCCATGGCAAAATGCGCCCAGATAGATGAGGAGGCATGGAAAATTCCTAAGGGTGAAGCTCGTGCACCACACAGGCCAAAATGCGCCCAAGCTAGAGAAATTCAAAGGAAGTCAACGCCTTTTCATCCTTCTGCCTAGCCTAAATGCGCCTTCAAGGCAATGCCAAGCATAAAAAAATTCTAAGTATGAAGTTTATCCTTCATCAGGGGCTAAATGCGCCCAAAGTACAAGTGGTCAAAGAAAAGTCAACGATTTTTATCCTATCGGCATAGTGAAATGCGCCCAACTTGAGGAAGGAAAGTTTAAAATTTTCTAAGTGTGAATATTCTCCTCACCCCTCTAAATGCGCCCATCCTGCAGTTGGGGTGAAATGTGCCAAGTTTGAAAGAGGTCAAAGGAGTCAAGGATTTTTATCCTCCACCAAGGCCAAAATGCGCCCAAGGGAGAAGTGGGTCAACAAGTCAAAGTTTTCTATCCTTCACCTACATGGAAATGCGCCCAAACAAGCCATGTCAAGACAAAAATGAGAAGTCGAAGGGTCATCCTCTTGCCTAGCTCAAATGCGCCCAAGTTAAGGTGGTAAAAGTGAATGTGATGAGATAAAAGGTGAGTAAAATACTTCAAGGCGTGGTAGAGGAAGGGTGAGTGCTAGGCGTGATTTTGAATTTCCTCCTCAAGTGTTAAATGCGCCAAGGGTGGTGAGTGCTAAAGAGTGTTGAAAATATTTCCCTAGGCGTGGCAATATCCTCTTCAAATGCTATTTGCGCCCAAGGTGGTAAGTGTTAGAGATTTTTTTTTAAGACTTGTGAGGTGGTGGAAATAAATTGCTAAGGCGTATTTTTTCCCCAGTGTGCTATGCGCCTTAAGTATGAAATAAAGTATAAGATGAGTGATGAGAATTTTTCTAAGGCGTCGGAATATTTTCCTAGTGTGGAGTAAAATGCAAGTGGTGAGTGAGAAATAAAATGTGCTAGGCATGGATAAAATTTTTCCAAATGAAGTTGATAAAATTTCCACCACTGGCGAATGAACCAAAATTTTCTAAGGCAAATTCTCAAAGTGCAAGATGATTTAAAAGTTTCTAAGGCAAAAATATTTTCTTCCTTAGAAAATATGCCTAGAGCTCAAGGTGATGAATTTTTCTTCGTGGAGCACAAGCAAATTATCTCAGTGATGAAGTCAGAATGATGATAATACAGGATGAACTCAAATTTTCCTCGAGTGAGAGCAACACGGGATGATCACAGGCGAAGAATGGATTTAATTTGACAGAATAATATTTTCTAAGGTTCAAAATTTAAAAATTAAATGAACCCGTTCGTTGGGTACCCATGGATTCGAAGCATTCTGAAGAAAATTTTCTTCTGGGTACTGAACATTTGCGATGATAGATGGATTTCCATGTCTTTTGCACTTCGCCAACACTTTTTCAGTGAAGAATTTGATCAGTGCTTAAATTGTGAATTTTCCTAAGGGAAAATTTAAAATTCTCTAAGGCAAGATGAATAAAATGTGTTTTCAGAGTGAATTTCTCCGAGTGATTCGAATTTGAAATAAGTTGCCTAGATGATTTTGATGATTCTTCGATAATGAATTTTCCAGAGCTGAGGAGGAGTTAAATTCGAATTCAAGTGATAAAACTCCGGCTGGTGAATTAAAAAGATGCACTTAAATTAAATTTTTCGAAAGTGAATTCAAAGATGCCAGTCAAGGTTGAACTTCTAGAAGAATGAGATTCCTGACGTCGAGAGACAAGTGTCAGAAATACCAGAGAGGGAAAATTCGAATTCTTGAATTGGAGTAGTGGAAATTAAATGTACTGGCTATAATTGGCTCTTTCTAGAATTCGATTTTTGGCTATAAAATGAAGAAGTTTCTCACTTATTTCTCACAGTTGAAGAAGTCGAATTTTCTCTAAAGTTTATTGCTGAGAATTGCTGAAGCTTGAGGAGCTCGAAATTTTGTTGAGGACTGGAGTTTGTTGGAGTTCAAAATTGAAATTGTTGAGACTTCTGGAGAGGGACGCCTTGAGTTGCCAGTGCAAGTATTGCTGATTGCTAGAGTTTGATTTGTTGCTGATTGAAATTTGCTATTGCTGATGCTAAGAAGGACGCCTTGAAGTGAGGATATTGCTGAAATTTTTAAAAGTACGAACTTGCTAATTGCTGGTTGCTGGTGGGAAGTACGAATTTATAGAAGTTCAAGTTGCTGAAGAGTAGTGAAGTCACTGAAGTCTACTTATAAACCTTTTCTAAGTGTTGAAGTTCGATTTTATTGGAGAAGAAGCTGAGGTTTGCAAATAAGAAAAGTTATTGCAGGTTCTAGAAGTCGACTGCAGCCCCTACACAAATGTCTTACTTATTTTATAAATTAAATTGTTGATAAATGTTTATCGTTTGCAGATGGCTGAGGCAAGGGCGACTGGAAAAGATAACAACGGTGCATCCAGGCAAGCAGTGATTAAGAAGCTGAGTAAAACATTCATGCCAGAGTCAAAGTTTATTTCGAAGTTAGGCAAGTTGACGGACACCAACTTGGGCTCCATCAACTTAGAGACCTTCAAGAACAGGATGTTGGGGATTGGAAATCATCGACCTTCGACCACTTCGCACAACATTGTTCGAAGCGGATTATATGCAGCTGCTGGTTTCCCACCAGCCATTCAATGTTCGAAGTTGATGATGGAGTGCGCCAATTATTATGAGAAGGATCATAGATCGATCACGTCACCAAATGGCCAAGTGCTAGCCAATCTTACTCCAACTGCCATTGGTGAAGCTTTCGGGATCCCAGTGCACAGAAACATAGTTTACAAGTCCAGAGAACGAGCTGAACGGATGTATGCTTCGGCATTCGAAAGATGCATGGAGACAATCAACACTCATTGGATGAGCACTGCCAAGCCTTCTCGTACGAAGTTGCCGAAGCAGATCATAGCGGAGGACTTGAAGCAAGAATACTACGATCTCATTATGATGCTGAGCAGGGTTGGTGGTTGTGCACAGTCATTCATTTTTGAGCCTTGGATGTTTTATTACATCAACCTCGTGCTAGAAGGGAAAGATTACGTCAATTGGGCCGAGATGATCAGTGACAATTTGCATGAGCAGCTCCTGAGCCTGAGAAGAAGAAAGACATTTTATATGAGCTCTTACATCATCTATATGTTGGCTCGTATGACGAAGTACAGAGGGATCTCTTAAAAAGAACCTGTTGGTTGTGGCTCCCACCAATTCAAAATCTATGACGCTTGTCCGCAATTACATTTGGTGAGCACTACTCATTACAAGCGTGTCAACGATGCCTTCACCATGCATATCACGAGATGGCTTCAGGAGCGGTTACACCACAGAATCTCGAGGGAGGCCCAAGAGTTGATTGAAAGGTATGGGTGCTGGTTTATACAGTTTCCAAGGTTTTCTTATATTAGGCTGCAAGGTTTTTCATCATATCCGTATAGGCTGCCTAAGTACCCAACCGATAGAATGTTGATGCTAGAGATATCTAGGCAATTGCTCGCCTACAATAAGATTCAAAAGAAAAAGAAGAAGGGAGGTATTGAATTCCCAATTGTCATGGGCAACTCGGATGAGGTGTGTCCTTCAATACAGGCAGCTAGAGAGGCTGAAAGTGAGCTTCAATTTTATCATTTCTCATATCACACCAGCCGACAGCACTACGATCCACATCATAACATCAAATGGGTACTGTCAGAGGAGTTTAAACATAAAGCAAATATTGAGGATTACTGGGCTGATGCATCGGATGAGATTGAAGTAAGGAAAAGGATGTTCTCTCGGTTGCCTATCACTTTGATTAGGGAGTGTGAAGTTGTGTCAGCTCCAGACCAGGTGAACGAGGATATGGACGTTGTCCATCCGGACTATGCAGCAGTGAGAGATACTCTACTTCCACTCCCAGATTGGTCAGAACCTAAGGTTGCAGATTTGGAGACACTTTCTATCCCGGTCCTGACATTCACTAGGGCATGGGTTGACAGGCGGGTGAACAGGTTGAAGAGTAGGTCAATTGCTTTGACTTACAATCTGATGGGAGATCACAGGACACCCACCACTGGCAGAAAGAAACAGATCACACGAGGTCCGGAGTCTAGAAGGAAAGAGCTAGTTCGACATGAGCCTACTCAGCCAAAGCCTCCATGGGTTGCAGTTGAAACGCCCACACCATTGGAGACACATTCTCCAAGTATAAAGGAGGTGTCTTTGTTTGCTGATCAGAGGAATGCTTTGAATCAGGTGCAAGTAGTACAGGATATTAATCAGCCTCCACGAAGAGAGTCGGTTGGCCAGAGTGTCAATGCACCTATTAGGGTTGATCAGCAGGATGATGAGGGGACTATTACTGACCCTTAGTTTCAGCAGGAGTTAGAAACTTTGGATGATGATGATGATGATATAGTTTAGGAGACACTCAGCCATGGGGGCCCGATGGGCTGTGAATGATGTAGAAGTTGAGTAAGTTAGAGAGTAGAGCGTAAAACGGCAATACGCCGATGCCTAATCTGATGTACGATTGGCTTAAGGATAGGATGAGAAGAAGCCCCAGTGAGGAGATCGATCCAGCAGTTGAGATGGAGGAATTTTTGAACAGGATCAGTGCACGTCAACAAAAGAAGAAGGCAAGAAATTTTTGAAAATCTGCCCCGAAGGGGATGGCTCCTGCGCGCACCCTTCGTTCACGGAGTACCTCAAGTTGATTGTGACCCGAAATGAAGCTGATGCTGGAAATTATGTAGTCCACGGTGACTTTGGATTAGGGCCTTAGCGGAGTGCCTTGATTGTAGAGGAGTGTGACAACTCCTACCTCGCCCTCAAAGATAGGTTATTCAAGAAGGAAGGAAAGTATAAAAGACTGAAAAGAGAATAGAAGGCCTTGATTGGATATGTACAACAGTTGTCTCGTTCTCGAGGGCAGGAGATTCTAGTGATAGAGCCTCCAGCAGAGATACCGAGGGAATCGATCAGTGGCTTGGTAGAGTTGGGAAAGATGGCACAAAAGGCAGATAAGTGGGTCATAGGGGTTCGTGCCGAGATGGAGAAGTTTATGGAGGACCTTGCTTTTGCTTTTCAGCAGGCCTCTAGTATTTTGGCACGGATGGAGGTAGTTGATCATGCTTGGGGTGATGCTTCTATCTATCAGAGCAAAGTAATTCAGCGTCTTGAGGCATTGAGGCATGTTTCATTGTGATTGCTGATTGATGGAGGTGTCATTCAGGAGAATGACAGGTATGACTTTTCCAGATGGTATTCTTCAGTGATCACGGGACGTGGTTTCTTCGACGCTGCACAGGCGGATTCAGCCAGGATACATAAGGCTATGGCCAATATTATTGATGGAGTTCAAAATACTTTTGAGGCCATATTTGCTAGGCGGTTGAATCCAGATGAGGTTAATATTGATAATTTGAGGGGTAGGTTGGTGCCTTTCTTTTCAGATGTTAAGACCTTCGTACAGGATTATTTCAAGAACACTACTACTTTCTCCAGTTTGATTCAGAGCACGCAAGATTCTTTAGTTGCTTGGAGGAAATCTTGTACAAGGCATGAACATTCAGTCACGGTGGTAGAGTTTCAGCTAGATTGTGTTCCACCCATTTTGAGTTCAGGAAGTTGAGGCTGTACTTGGCAGATTTTTTGAGTTTGCAGCTAGGGAGAAAGAGAATGGGAATGCACTGCTGGACGAGGATCTTCTAGAAGACTGATTGTGGACAGTTATTGCTTTACTATTTTTGGGAGTGAGTGGGGAATCTTCTCATTTGTTACGCCGCTCCCATTTTGAAGCGATTTTAGGGGTTAGGGCTGGTGCTTGATTTTGTACTCTATTACAGGTTATAACCCTAGCCACGTCTTTTAAGGTTGACTACTCTATAAAGAGAGTCCCCCTCATTTTGTAATTCATTAAAGACATTAGAGTGCTTCAGAGAGATTGGACATTGGTGTTCTGACCAGAGCTAGAGAGTAAGAGCATTATAGACAGTATATTTGGAAGAAGTTTTCCTTTGAAAACTTTTGGCGCAAGGAGTGTTATTATGCTTACGCACTGTGATAATACGATCTTTTCATTGATGGTGGAATTCGTCTTTTGTCATGAATAGCTAGCAAAGGTCTCTTCTTCCTTTCAATCCAGTAGCTTGTTTTCATGCAAGTAGTTTACTTTGATGTGTGGTGTTTTGTTGAGGTAGCTTCTTTCATTCCATACCACTAGCGGCTTGTTGATGATAATTGCCTTGCGTGGTCTAAAGATTATTTTGAGTTTAACCGATTGTGATTTGTATGCCCATATCGTCGTTTGATGGTGTATGTATGCTAAATTATAATCTGAACATCTTTTGCTATCCCCTTTGAAGATTGCACCAATTTTACTTAGCCTGTCCGACGTGAGGCTAGGTGAAATTTGGTTGAAGTCTACCAAAATTGAGCTCCATACGTCCTGCATTTAGAATAGGATATAAGTTTCTTAGGCCTTACACTCCTTTACTTTCCGCACATTTCCGATTAGCTTTAGGAAAACGAACTATCTTCAAATCATACACGCAAGAATCCCCTTCAAAGCATACACTGAATGTTAACTGCAAGAAGTCACAAGACAATTGTGTAAGTCCCCTCGTAAGAACACAACAATACACATCAACAACTGAGGGTGTTCCAAGTATTTCGGAACCTTGGAGTTGAACGTGTGATCTATCTCGCAATCTTAGCACACAAATACTTTGATCATGTAACGAACGCACTACGATAAATTTAAAACTTTACAATTCATACATAAAACTAAGAACAATACCATTTTGATTAAAAAAAAATTTCTTTTCAAAACATAAATAAGAAACATCTTTTGCATCTTTTAACTATTTCATTCCAAATGAAATTACAAAGCATGAAGAGAAATATACATACATAGCCCGTAGGCTTTTGACACCAATAGAAGTAAGAAGGTCCAGGAGTTCGTCCTGTCAAGTCTTGGATCATCCGTCGGGTGTTCGTGGAGGAGAAACATCACTCGAGCGTTTTTCCGCCAACCACGGACTTATAATGCGGTCCCCCGCACGATCATTTTGCAATGAACGGCCCTCCCTTCGAAGAAGAGATTGGTTGGGTAACCTTTAATGACTACCAACTGGACATAGTGCGGTGATTCTACAAAACTAGCTTTCGTGCTATCGGCAAATCACAAACTAGGTTGTATTTCGTAATCACGGTGAACTGACAGTGTAGTACAACTAAATGGTTCCTTACACTACTTTGGCCAAAGTGTTTACGTTCAACGAAGAACATAGGTCATATGTCACATTCACTAGCCAGGTTCAACTTGACTTAAGGCTATCTTAATTCTACGCGTAGGTTGGTCTATCGGGGTAGTCCGTACCCTAGATTTCCTACAACATCTAACTACTAGAATGATGAATCTTTTAAACAAGATACTACATTTGACGCCTAATTCAGGATATACACATCCTAGGGATACAATAACTTGACTAAGTTGTTTGTATCTAGTTGTAGTATATAACTTGCAAATATTCTGGAATCAATCCTAGTAACTATTATCTTATACACAAGCATATGCTCCTTATATAGAGCCAATAAATATTATGCAGATTGCTTTCCATTAACTAATGTAAACCGTACACCAATGACAACAAAAAGCCATGAAAAGACTACATACATGATACATTTTATATCACAACTTTTCACATGTTTAAGAAACTTTTATTCTTTTTATTCAATCTTAAGTCTACCAGACAATCAAACTCTTTCCTTTCCAGCCATGACTATAATTCAGAGACTTATCAGATTACTTTGGAATATTAGAAATAAAATATGTAAAGTAAGAATTTAGCATGCCTGATTTAGCTTTCCAGAAGTTTGGAAGGTAACTCCTTCTCTTGCCTTCACTCAAATGGCTTTCAGCTTGATTCTTGAAACAAATACTCAACACAGCAACTAGCAATTCCTGATTACTGTTTTCTTTTTTTTAGAGACTTTTTCTCATTAACAGAAATAACTTAATAATTTTCTCAATAAGGCGAACTCTCTCTTTGGCTACAAAATGCTCACTGAAAACTTGACTGTCAATTCGTAAGAATATGAATGCCAAACACAGGTATTTATAGGTTTGATTTTAAAACTGATTTCCTCCTTCTATGGCACCAGAACTGCCAGCAAGTTGAGGAATGTTTCAAACTAGAAACGTGTTGCAATAAGGTGAGGGTTTCGACCTCCATTTTTGACAGCAATGGTGTTTGTTTCAATTAGAAATTGTTCAGTTTGTTAAAAACGCAACAGCACTTATTCTGGTGCGTTTTTGCTGCTAGGTTAGATGACAGGTTTTCATTTAAGACTTTTTCCTTGCTCTAATGGTGTCCACCTCTATTCTTCTTTGCCAAGTATGAAACCAGTTGACAGTTTCCAAACGTCTGGCTTTTTCCACGCGAAACTCCTGCTCGTTTTTCATTTTCATTCGCCATTTTTACGGCTGATTTCCTTATTTCGAATTTGCTCAATAATGTTTTAATAAAGTTTTCAAAACAATTATGACGCATTTGCTCAAGCTCAGAATTGGAGTTTAATATTTCAACGTAATGAAGTATTCTTTAGAGAAATTCGCGATTTGGAGTATTCTTAGAGAAATTCGCGATTTTTATTCTCTTCTATGATTTACATTCTTATTTTATAAAAGTGTTTAAAACTTTTAATTAAGTATATTTATATATAATTTATTCTATTAAAATATCTATATAATATAGTTTTTAATTGTATAATTATTTAAATTAGTAATTTAAATAATATCGTATACTTTTATAAACTATATTATATTTATATTTTAATAAAATATTAAATATATAATTATACTTCTTTATACCTGTATATATATATACATCTACTTTATACGTCAATATACTGAGAGTCAGTCAATATTATATGAAAACATGTAAATGTATATATATGTATATGTATAAATTCAGAGGCAAAATATCGTTACTATATAATAATTCATTCCTCACGTTAGTTGTGGGTACGTATATTTGTATATATATCTATATATATACTACATGTATAAGTATCCATAAATACATTTATATCGACACACACGTATGGCATATCCATCTGCTTAATATGTTTGTATCGACATGAATGTACTTATGGGTACTTGTACATATCGTATTCGTATGTATATATGTACAAATACACATATCCACCTCTAACTAGAACTTATCACTTATAAGGTTATACTGGCAAGCATCACTTGTTTACACATTCAGAAGAAGACACGACTCCTAATGCTACTAGACAAGCCTACGGATGACTTACCTTTAATCAGAACAATGACTTAGCTTACACAGTTCTAAGGTTTGTGTGTGTATGTCCAGTTGGTATCCATTACTGTTTACCCAACCAAGTTCTTCCCCGAGTGATCTCTCCTCTGTCTCGAGGTACGAACCTGTTTCCTGCAAATCATGACATGGTAACGGAAGTCATTTGCTCAAGACCAAAGTAATATACATTAAGCATCGTAGAAAGTTAGAACAACATTATTTCATAACTCAATATGCTAACTTCATTCAAGATTTACATCAATAGAAGCATCAGATAATGAGACAATCATTTAGGACACATCTAATTGATTACAAGAACAATTCAATTTATTCATCAGAAAGATTCAACATTTACAATATACATCCTATGAAATAGTAGCTATACAATCGGGGTGTAACAGATCAAGAGAGAACGGAGTAGCCTTTGGACTATTTTGTTCTGCTATTTGGTGCGGTCACAAAAACCATGTCAATAGAGAAACTGGCGCTAGAAGGAGGGCCTCTCAAGGATTCTTTGTAGTGAAGCAATCACATTCAAGTAAAGAAGGGATTTCCGTTCAAGAGAAATTCATTAGAAAAAGAAGAATTATCATGAGTAAAGATGGTGCTACCGCATAGAGAGATATTTCCGGTGTTGCAGTCTAGTTTGGGATTCAATGACGATCAAGAAGATATTCTTTCAAGACTGAGCAATCTTGCTTGGAAGACAAAGGAGAGCTACGCTCAGCATATGAGAACTTGCTTCGTGCTGGAGGAAGAAGAAGAGAAGGCTATTGAAATTCAAGTTGCAATTGAACGAAACTTGTTGAATCAAAGGCAACCGCTCGCTCCTCTTCCTCGCCGACAGTAATCAGCTACATCTTGGATCGAATCAGTTCATTCTCACCTGATAAGTTGAAAAGAATCCTGAGGTCCACGCCAAGTTCACACAAAGACTTTGTGGAGTTAGAGTTTCCTACTCGAGTAAGGAAGAAGAAAGAAGTCCGTTCAAGTAAAGGAGTTGAGTCAAGTGAAGAAATATTTTCGAACGAAGAAGTTCAGTCTAGTGAAGAAAGCGGAGAAGAGATTTCAAGTTTGTTCCAAACTCCACCAAGTACTTCAAGGTTTGCTCAACCAAGAACAGTTCAAGTTTCTACACCAGTGTTTATTCAACAACCAGTCCAGGCTACTACACCCCAACAGCAAACAACCCCAGTAGTTGTATACCAAAGGCGGCAGCAAATTCAAGCAATGGCTCAACCAGGAGGTCAGCCAGGAGGCCAACCCGCTCCAAATGGTGCTACTTGGATAGTTACTAATCCGTCCCCTCTAGAGTTTGCTAATTATCGTGACATGCCTAAGAATCCGGAGCACTTCTGCACTAAGTATCAAGTTAATGATCCAAACCGTATTGCGGAGGATCACATCAAGATGTTTGAAGATCATTTGCGAAATAGACAAATTGCATATGCAAATGTAGCTTGCAGATTGTTCCTGTATTCCTTGGGAGAGGAGGCACACTTTTGGTTTATACATTTGCCAGTTGGGTCTATAAGAACGTGGGAGAAAATGAAAGAAGCTTTCATTGGAAAGTTTGGTATTCCGATCACCCCAGTAGAGCTCTTCCGCCAATTCACGGAGGTGAGAAGACAAGATAAAGAGCCTATCCACGCCTTCAATAACAGATTCCAGAAAGCTCTCACAAGGCTACGTACTCCATACATTGTTGCTGATGCTAGAGAAAACTATTATGCAGCCTTGGACCCACTGACCGCAATGTTTGTGAGACAAGCTCATCCAGCACCAGCCAATATGAACCAAGCATACGCGAAGGCTATAGAAGTAAGTCAGAATATGGGACAAAACATAACTGGGCCTTCTTTGTATACTAGCTTAGCCACGACAAATAATCAGATGCAGACACTTAGTCCAGCATGGAATCAACAGATCCCTGCCTTGAATCCCGTTCCGCAACCGGCTTATCATGTTACACCGCCATCAGATCAATTGGTTCTCCATCCTGGGGTACCTTTATCTCAGACTCCAGCTACACAGCCTGTCTATCTCCAGAACATAGTGCCACTAGCTAGGACACAAGAAGAGAAAGACGAAATGAAGGAATTAGTAGAACAAATGAAAAGGCTGTCATCTGAGGTGACTCACCTCAGAAATCAAAATAATCAAATGCAATCTATGTTGAAGAACTATCAGGCACATCCAGGTGCCAATCGAGGATATCAGAATAATCCTCAACACTATCAAGATGCCCATCAAGGACATGGACACGACAACAGCCATGGGTATCGAAGTAATAATCAAGGATATCAAAAGAGGTCCTGGAGTACTGGACCTAACAACGGAGGAGTTCCATCACCACTAGACAACCCGCCACCTCCAGAGAATCGTCCCACAGATAGAGTATTTTTGGCAGAAGCTGCTATGTCAGGATGGTGCCGACTCCACAATACCAGTCAGCACTCAGAGTTACAGTGTCACGAATTTCAAGTAGCTGCTGATATCTTCAAAGGAGAAGTAAAGATCACGGAGGGTACTGAAAATCCTCCAACTACGCGATATGAGATTGTCCCAGTACAGAGATATGACCAGGCACTAATCCTAGAAAATGTCAATGTTGTGTCTGAATATCAAAGATACGCGCCACCAGAAGTCAATCACAAATTTCCACCAGCTTTGGCAAATGGTCCCGTGGAGGCGCCAGATAATCAAGCTGAAGAAGCTCACATTTATTCAGAGGCTCAAATGTATTCAGAAGTCTAGGATAGTTATTTAGAGGAGCCTCAGGATCAAGGTAACTACATTTTCCCACCTCTCAACAACAGTGTTTTGGTAGAAGGGAGAAGAGAGGTGCAAGCGTTTCAAACTTCCAGAGGAGCAACACCCAAAGTGTATCAAAGGACTTATCATCAGAAGGAGCCTTTGACATCCTCAATTCCTCCAAATAATTTTGCGACCCCGCCAAATCCAAATGCGAGCAACAATCCAAATTTGCCTCGGGATTCTCCAAAGTATAGACAACAGAGCGTGATGCAAAATAGAAATGGACAACAAAATGTCCAGCAACCCATTCACATAATGCAACGTTCACAAAAGGACAATCTTCCAAGGGATGATATGAAAAGATTAAGTTCTTATGTGCTAGACGAAGTGAAGAAGATAAAGGTCAGTCTCCCCTTATATGAGTTGATGAAGATCTCAGAAGTAAGAGACACAATCCTGGGAAGCCTATACGAAACACCAGTTGTGAAAAATATGTCTCAGGAAGCACCTAGAAATCCTCCAGTAAACGTACAGTCTCGTCCCACACAGAGCGCAAACATGGTAGAAGAGGTGCCTCACACGCCATTCAACACTTGGGAGACTCCACAACAGTCTCAAGGTTTTGTGGGAATGGTACAAGGAACTTCAAGTGAGCCTGAAAAGCCAAAGACTGAAGATAAAAGAAGAGTTAAATTCAATTTTCCTATAGAGCAAAAGCTAGAGCAAACACAGAAGGTTGCTCAGAGCAATCAAGTTCCATTGGACAAAAAAGATGAAAAGAAGAGTGCTCCAGCAAATGAAAACAAGAAACCAGTGGTATTCTATCAGGGGAGAGATGAGCCCGCCCCGTTTCTGGTATCAGTTAGAATCTTTGGAAAACTATTGCACAATTGTTTGATTGATTCCAATGCTTCTAGTAACGTCATGCCATTGAAGGTGTGTCAGAGATTAGGTATAGTCCCATTGCAAACCACTAAGAAAGTGACTCAGCTGGACAAGACTGAGGTTCCAGTTGTTGGAGAATTGAATAACATTCACATGCAGTTGTCAGCTGATCCCCGAATTCAGAGCTGTATTGACATATTAGTGGTTGATATACCAGATGGGTACGGCATGTTACTGAGTAGAGACTGGGCCAGAAAGTTAAATGGATATATTGCAACTGATTTTTCCCACATGTGGCTTCCATGGAAGGGAGTCCCAAATCAAATTAAGATTGAGAGTACACCAAGGCTCAAATTGATGATCACTGAGTATGGTGAGGATAATGAGATAATGTTTATAGAGACTGACCTAGGCTCATATAGGCTTGTCAAGCAAGAGGTATTGATGCTGCAAGCTCCAAATGAAGGGAAATGTTTAGAAGACGCCACCACTTCCACCGAAGTTTTGATCGAAAGTGATTCAAGTGATAGTGAAGGTGGAGGAACTTTCGAGAACTTTAGGGATTTTGTCTTGAACAGTGTGAAACAAGAAACAGAATTGGGTAAAGATGCTTCCATCAAGGATTTGCTGCTTCCTAATTGGTGCAGAATACATGAAGCATTCCACTCCGAGATCACATGCGCCATGTGCAAAGTAGCGTTAGAGCAAGTTGCAAGGCTCGCCCCACGAACTTCATTGCAAGAAGAACATCAGAAGATGAATGAAGAAAACAGTGTTTTAATAGAGGAACCTGCAAAAGATGATACAACTCAGTCAGAGATTGAAGAAAAGGTTCCAGAGGTATGCAATCAAGAAGATACACATGCCTAGTCTCCCAGCACTCTTACAAAAAATCAAGTATGGACTTTAAGGTTCGATGGATCAAAGTCAAAGAAGGGCAATGGAGCAGGATTTGAATTAGTCAGCCTGACAGGAGAAGCTTATTTAGGTGCGTATAGGCTCCAATTTTCATGCACCAATAATGTTACTGAGTATGAATCCTTGATCCATGGATTGCTCCTTGCAATTCAGAAGGGGGCCAAGATCGTACATGCCATCGGAGATTCCAACATCATGGTTCGCCAAGTGAGAAAGTTGTTCGCCTGCCATGACAAGAGGTTAGGCCGCTATCGCAATAGAGTATGGGACCTCATAGAAAGCTTTGATGCGTTCAATATAAAGCAAGTTTACAGATCCAAGAATACTGTTGCAAACTCTTTGGCACAAGCTGCCAGTTCGTTGGAACCATTAGCAATGGAAGGATTGAAGAAGTTTACAGTAGAGTTGGTTTCAACACCAGCCATCCCCGATAACATAAAGAATTTCCAAGTGTTCAATGATGATAAAAAAATCCTGGATTTTCTCACGAGCTCAGGAGCGTTTGAAGCATGAATCATAGATGAAGAGGAGACCGAAGAAGCTGAATACGACACAGAAGGGATTTTGAATTTAAAGACCAACGTCATTCCAAGAGGAATGGTTGAATTAGAGAGGTTATTTGATACTGACAAATTGAGCAGAAATCAGAGCACCCAAGGCAATGATTATGAACCTGTCAACCTAGGAACAAGTGAAGAATGTTTTCATTGGAAAAGTTTGCACATCTGAAGAGAAGGAAGGCATCTTAAAGGTAATGAAAGAATTTCCAGCGGTGATAGCCTGGGGATATGAAGATTTGAAGACGTATGATACATCACTGATTACACATACAATACCACTAAAGCCAGGCAGTAAGCCATTCAGACAAAGGCAGAGGCCAGTGAATCCACTGTTGGAGCCGTTAATTTATCAGGAAGTCAAGAAACTTCTTTCAGCAAGGATTATTTTTCCAGTGAGGCACTCCACCTGGGTCGCCAATCTTGTACCTGTCAGAAAGAAGAATGGAGAAATAAGGTTGTGTGTAGACTTCCGCAATCTGAACAGAGCCTCTGAGAAGGATAATTACCCCTTGCCTTCATTAGATGAAGTATTACAAATAGTGAATGGTTCACAAATGATGTCCTTCTTGGATGGATATTCAGGATATAACCAAGTGATGGTCGAACAAGAAGACAGACTGAAGACAACGTTCATCACAAAATGGGGAACCTTTGCATATAGAAGAATGCCTTTCAGCTTGATCAACGCAGGAGCCACTTTCCAACGAGCTATGGACATCGCCTTTCGAGACCTTGTCGGAAAGTGCATAATTATTTACATGGATGACTTGACCATGTTCTCAAAGAAAAGAGGGGATCATGTTGAAGATTTAAGGGAGATTTTTCAGAGATGTAGAAGATTTGGTGTCTCTCTAAATGCTAAGAAGTGCATATTTGGTGTCACGGAGGGTAAACTTTTGGGCCACGTCATTTCAGAGAAGGGCATATCAATTGACCCCGAGCGTATTGAGGCTATCTCAAGGATTGGTTTACCCGGTAGTCAGAAAGAATTAAGATCATTCTTTGGCAAGATTAATTTTGTTAGAAAGTTTATAACTGGGTTTGCTGAAATAGTGAGGCCACTAAATGAGATGCTAAAGAAGGATGCAAAGATTGAGTGGACTCCACAGACTAGGAGGGCTTTTGATGAGATCAAGCAAGCTATAGTAGATGCCCCAGTGCTGGTTAGTCCAGATTACACAAAGCCTTTCTATCTGTATTCATTTGCCTCAGAGCACACCTGCGCCACAGTGTTGACCCAAAGAACAGAGGAAAAGGATGAGCATCCAATTGCTTTTATGAGTGCACCCTTGAAAGAAGCAGAACTGAGATATCCGAGCATTGAAAGCAGGCGTACGCTTTAGTAAAGGCCGTCAAGAAATTCAGACATTATATCCTGAGAAGTAAGGTCCATGCAATTGTTCCTAACGCCACAGTGAAAACTCTGCTGATGCAAAACGAGTTAGGAGAAAGAAGAGGCAAGTGGGTCGCCACTCTGCAAGAATATGATATCGAAATACAACCGATGAAGTTGGTCCGGGGACAGGCTTTGGCGCAGACGATTGCAATGGTTGGCCCAGAGTTGGTTCAGCAGACATATGTATTGGAGGAAGTGTCTCCCAGAGAATGGTACGACGACACCGTTTATTACCTGCTGAATCATAGATGTCCTCGCCACCTGAATCCAGTCCAGCGAAGAGCATTAAGAATGAGAAGTCAAAGGTTTATGCTTCAAGGATCAGTTCTTTACAAGAGGAACTATGAAGGAATTTATTTGAGATGTGTAGGAAAACAAGAAGCAAAGCAGTTAATGGAACACTTTCACGAGAAGTTTGGAACTGGACACGGAGGAAGTTTAGCCACAGCTCATCAAATCCTGAGAGCTGGATATTATTGGCCCACGCTTTTTAAAGATACATATGAACACGTGAAAGCCTGTCACATCTGTCAGACAGCAGCAAATAGAGGAAGGCATCCCGCTATGCCTCTACAGCCAGTGATTGAGGTTAGGCCCTTTGCCAAATGGGGAATAGATTTCATTGGTATGATCAATCCACCATCGTCTGGCCAACATAGATATATTTTGACAGCGACAGATTACTGCACCAAATGGACAGAAGCCCAGGTCTTGAAGCAGTGCACGTCAGATATGGTTATTAGGTTCCTTGAGGAGAACATTGTGACAAGATTTGGATGCCCTCATGTCTTGGTCAACGACAATGGTTCAGCTTTCTCCTCGCTGAAGTTTTCCAATTGAGCCTTTGAATACGGGATTACACTGAAGTTTTCCTCTAATTACTATCCGTAGGGGAATGGACTAGCAGAGTCCACAAATAAGAATTTGTTGAATGCCATTAAGAAGTTGCTGGATAAGAATCCGAAAGATTGGCACACGCAGTTGAGGTTTGCTCTATGGGCAGACATGATAAGAACAAAGAGTTCCTTGGGAACGTCACCATACCATTTGGTCTACGGACAGGATCCGGTTTTTCTAGTACAATTGAGGATACCAACTCTCCAGTTCATTCAAGAATACCTCGAAGGAGAAGATCAAGTTCAGACAAGGTTGTCCCAGTTTATGCACTTAGAAGAGAAAAGAGATGAAGCTCTTGAAAATCTAGCAAAACACCAAGCAGTGGTGAAGAGATGGTTCGATAAACAAGCTAAGATCAAGTCGTTCAGGATTTCTGACTTGGTTTTATATTGGGACAAGGCCCACGAGAAGAAAGGTGATCACGACAAGTTTGATAAATTGTGGTTGGGCCCATATCAGATTTCTGAAATCCTTGGAGATAATGCATTTAGATTGCGTACATTGACAGGAGAGGATGTCCCGTTGCCCGTCAACGGACAGTTCCTCAAGCATTATTTCCAGCCCTAGGTTCTCTCCGAGAGCCTGCTTTGTAATATAGTTAGATTAGGTTTGCTTTCCTGTTTGTTTGCTTTCCGTTTGCTTTCCTGTTTTCCTTTGTTTGGTTTGTCGCCCTCTGGGTTTTTGGTTTGGCGTTTCCATCCCTTGAGTTGTCTGCTCAAGTGGTTTTGGTTCGGAATGGGCAAGAATTTAAGGGTTTCCCCGTTGCGAGAGGGGTGATGATGGTTTTAATCTTCACAACGTGGTTTCTTTCCACTGGAATTTGTGCAAATTTTTGAAGAAGGCTAAGGTTGTTTTCCTGTTGTCATCATTCAGTTTGGATCAAACTCGTCTTGGGAGGTTAACCCGTTATTGTGTCTCAACACATGAGTCTAAAGACCTTAAAACCTTACTTATCTCCATTCTGAGTCATTTTGGTTTCTTGGGAAAGGTTTTGGCAGGTGAAAATTTTACATCTTGCTTCAGTGCCACTACAATTCTCAAACCCATTGGAGGCTTCATTGCCTGCCATCCAATCAAAGAATTGACGGAAAAATCAAACGAAGAAAAGAAAATGTGCTTGAAAGAAATATCTGAAAAATAAGAAAAGAAAAGAAAATGAAAAATGAAAGAAATATTATAAAATATTGGTTCTGGGAACATGCGAGTAACTCCACCGGGGCTATGGACGCCCGGCCGGTAGTGGAGCAATACTCGTGAGAATTGTAGCGATAACCTCGTCGGGGCTATGGACGCCTGACTGGCAGCGAGGCAATGTCCAGGATGCTTTTGAAGTTAAGATATTTATATAACCTGCCATGGCCAATTCCTGAAGTCGAGATGGTTTAGAGATGGAACAAATGCACACACTCACAAGGTTTTAGATGAAAGTGTTCTGATCCAATATCGGATTTTTCTCCGCTTTTGAGTAGGTGTCCTTTCTGTATGATGGTTTGAGGAAGATTAATCAAAGTTCAATTCTTAAAGTGTTTTTCAACACTTTCCCGTGGAGTCGCCAGATGTTGTGACCTTTTCACACATCGCGCCATTCAAAATGGGGACCCCCTAATTTTTGCTCCATTCTGGTCTTTTGGCTTGGGTTTTTCTCTCTCTCTCCTTCTCTGTCTCTTTTCTAATGTCTGCCTTTCGAGGATTGTGCCCGTCTTTGAGCTTAAGCGTGAAAATTGACCAAGTCTGAAAATTAGGGTTTCATTTTTCCTGATCAGTCCGAGGTCAAATAAAGTGAATAAATTGAAAATTGAGCTCAACATTGTTGTCAGCATGTTTCCGGCAGGCTCTTAGCAAGTTTTCATCAGATTCTGAGGTACTTACTATTTTTAGTAAGTGTGAAATTGTAGGCAATTCGTCAGCATTTTTGAAATTCTGACAGTCACACTGCATTAGGAGCACATCAGGCTGCTCGCGTGCAAAATTTGAGCTGAAACAGACAACTTTCTATTTTTAGCAGTCCAGCTTCTGGAAAAAATTTCAGGGCCTAGATGCGGAGTTTTCCTTTGCATGTCTGGATATTCCTGCTAGGTTTTTAGAGACCTTCACGATGGTATAACATGCAAAGCGAGACAACTTTCAGAATTCAGCCTTCGGAGGCTATTTTTAGGGTTTGCATGTCAGGGTTTCTTTTGCATGTCGGATGATTCCTGGTGGGTTTTTCGAGAGCTTCACGATGGTGTGAGATGCAAACGAAGATGATCACTCAGTAAGGAACTTACTATTTTTAGCAGGTGTGTCCCGACAGCCACCTCCCAGCAGTTCAGAATCATGAGCTGATCGCAATGCCACAGAAACGAAAGCAAACGGAGATCATTTGATATGCATGCAGAGCGAATTAGGGTTTCTAACTTCGGGACATGAAAAGAAGGGTAAAAAGTCAGAATTTTCGAAAACCGGTGTAAACCACCGCGATCAGCGTCCTTTAGGCTATCTGCTGGTAAAATTTCAAGTCAAACGGAGCACTTACTATTTATAGTAAGTCAATTTGGAAACAGGTTAAAAATAGCAAGTCAAGTGGATGCGTCAATGTCAGTCGGCAGGTCACGTGGTGAGGAGCGCCTCATTAAAATTTCAAGTTAATTGGAGCAGTGGAACTATCAGAAACAAGTAGTTACTATTTATAGTAAATCACCACCAAAAACATGCTAAAAATAGCAGGGTGACTAAAAATGGTAGTGTCGACAGAACAACAAGATCATAAGGATGCAGTGTGCAAAATTTCAAGTCGTTCCGAGCTTCAGAGATGCAAATTCAAAGGACTTACTATAAATAGCAGGGCATGAAGGCTGGCGAGAATGAGGGAAAATTACTAAGTCTAGAACTCTGTCCTGCTGCCATGGCAAAATGCGCCCAGATAGATGAGGAGGCATGGAAAATTCCTAAGGGTGAAGCTCGTGCACCACACAAGCCAAAATACGCCCAAGCTAGAGAAAGTCAAAGGAAGTCAACGCCTTTTCATCCTTCTGCCTAGCTTAAATGCACCTTCAAGGCAATGCCAAGCACAAAAAAATTCTAAGTATGAAGTTTATCCTTCATCAGGGGCTAAATGAGCCCAAAGTATAAGTGGTCAAAGAAAAGTCAACGATTTTTATCCTGTAGGCATAGTGAAATGCGCCCAACTAGAGGAAGGAAAGTTTAAAATTTTCTTAAGTGTGAATATTCTCCTCACCCCTCTAAATGTGCCCATCCTGCAGTTGGGGTGAAATGCGCCAAGTTTGAAAGAGGTCAAAGGAGTCAAGGCTTTTTATCCTCCACCAAGGCCAAAATGCGCCCAAGGGAGAAGTGGGTCAACAAGTCAAAGTTTTCTATCCTTCACCTACATGGAAATGCGCCCAAACAAGCCATGTCAAGACAAAAATGAGAAGTCGAAGGGTCATCCTCTTGCCTAGCTTAAATGCGCCCAAGTTAAGGTGGTAAAAGTGAATGTGATGAGATAAAAGGTGAGTAAAATACTTCAAGGCGTGGTAGAGGAAGGGTGAGTGCTAGGTGTGATTTTGAATTTCCTCCTCAAGTGTTAAATGCGCCAAGGGTGGTGAGTGCTAAAGAGTGTTGAAAATATTTCCCTAGGCGTGGCAATATCCTCTTCAAATGCTATTTGCGCCCAAGGTGGTAAGTGTTAGAGATTTTTTTTTAAGGCTTGTGAGGTGGTGGAAATAAATTGCTAAGGCGTATTTTTTCCCCAGTGTGCTATGCGCCTTAAGTATGAAATAAAGTATAAGATGAGTGATGAGAATTTTTCTAAGGCGTTGGAATATTTTCCTAGTGTGGAGTAAAATGCAAGTGGTGAGTGAGAAATAAAATGTGCTAGGCATGGATAAAAATTTTCCAAATGAAGTTGATAAAATTTCCACCACTGGCGAATGAACCAAAATTTTCTAAGGCAAATTCTCAAAGTGCAAGATGATTTAAAAGTTTCTAAGGCAAAAATATTTTCTTCCTTAGAAAATACGCCTAGAGCTCAAGGTGATGAATTTTTCTTCGTGGAGCACAAGCAAATTATCTCAGTGATGAAGTCAGAATGATGATAATACAGGATGAACTCAAATTTCTCAAGTGAGAGCAACACAGGATGATCACAGGCGAAGAATGGATTTAATTTGACAGAATAATATTTTCTAAGGTTCAAAATTTAAAAATTAAATGAACTTGTTCGTTGGGTACCCATGTATTCGAAGCATTCTGAAGAAAATTTTCTTCTGGGTACTGAACATTTGCGATGATAGATGGATTTCCATGTTTTCCGCACTTCGCCAACACTTTTTCAGTGAAGAATTTGATCAGTGCTTAAATTGTGAATTTTCCTAATGGAAAATTTAAAATTCCCTAAGGCAAGATGAATAAAATGTGTTTTCAGAGTGAATTTCTCCGAGTGATTCGAATTTGAAGTGAGTTGCCTAGATAATTTTGATGATTCTTCGATAATATATTTTCCAGAGTTGAGGAGGAGTTAAATTCGAATTCAAGTGATAAAGCTCCGGCTAGTAAATTAAAAAGATGCACTTAAATTAAATTTTTCGAAAGTGAATTCAAAGATGCCAGTCAAGGTTGAACTTCTAGAAGAATGAGATTCCTGACGTTGAGAGACAAGTGTCAGAAATACCAGAGAGGGAAAATTCAAATTCTTGAAGTGGAGTAGTGGAAATTAAATGTATTCGCTATAATTGGCTCCTTCTAGAATTCGATTTTTGGCTATAAAATGAAGAAGTTTCTCACTTATTTCTCACAGTTGAAGAAGTCGAATTTGCTCTAAAGTTTATTGCTGAGAATTGCTGAAGCTTGAGGAGTTCGAAATTTTGCTGAGGACTGGATTTTGCTGGAGTTCAAAATTGAAATTGTTGAGACTTCTGGAGAGGGACGCCTTGAGTTGCCAGTGCAAGTATTGCTGATTGCTAGAGTTTGATTTGTTGCTGATTGAAATTTGCTATTGTTGATGCTAAGAAGGACGCCTTGAAGTGAGGATATTGCTGAAAGTTTTAAAAGTACGAACTTGCTAATTGCTGGTTGCTGGTGGGAAGTATGAATTTATAGAACATCAAGTTGCTGAAGAGTAGTGAAGTCACTGAAGTCTACTTAGAAACCTTTTCTAAGTGTTGAAGTTCGATTTTATTGGAGAAGAAGCTGAGGTTTACAAATAAGAAAAGTTATTGCAGGTTCTAGAAGTCGACTGCAGCCCCTACACAAATGTCTTACTTATTTTATAAATTAAATTGTTGATGAATGTTTATCGTTTGCAGATGGCTAAGGCAAGGGCGACTGGAAAAGATAACAACGGTGCATCCAGGCAAGCAGTGATTAAGAAGCTGAGTAAAACATTCATGCCAGAGTCAAAGTTTATTTTGAAGTTAGGCAAGTTGACGGACACCAACTTGGGCTCCATCAACTTAGAGACCTTCAAGAACAGGATGTTGGGGATTGGAAATCATCGACCTTCGACCACTTCGCACAACATTGTTCGAAGCAAATTATATGCAGCTGCTGGTTTCCCACCAGCCATTCAATGTTCGGAGTTGATGATGGAGTGCGCCAATTATTATGAGAAGGATCATAAATCGATCACGTCACCAGATGGCCAAGTGCTAGCCAATCTTACTCCAGCTGCCATTGGTGAAGCTTTCGGGATTCCAGTGCACAGAAACATGGTTTACAAGTCCAGAGAACGAGCTGAACGGATGTATGCTTCGGCATTCGAAAGATGAATGGAGACAATCAACACTCACTGGATGAGCACTCCCAAGCCTTCTCGTACGAAGTTTCCGAAGCAGATCATAGCGGAGGACTTGAAGCAGGAATACTGCGATGTCATTATGATGCTAAGCAGGGTTGGTGGTTGTGCACAGTCATTCATTTTTGAGCCTTGGATGTTTTATTACATCAACCTTGTGCTAGAAGGGATAGATTACGTCAACTAGGCCGAGATGATCAGTGACAATTTGCATGAGCAGCTCCTGAGCCTGAGAAGAACAAAGACATTTTATATGAGCTCTTACATCATCTATATGTTGGCTCGTATGAAGAAGTACAGAGGGATCTCTTACAAGGAACTTGTTGGTTGTGGCTCCCACCAATTCAAAATCTATGACGCTTGTCCGCAATTACATTTGGCGAGCACTGCTCATTACAAGCGTGTCAATGATTGCTTCAGGAGTGGTTACACCACAGAATCTTGAGGGAGGCCCAAGAGTTGATTGAAAGGTATGGGTGCTGGTTTATACAGTTTCCAAGGTTTTCTTATATTAGGCTGCAAGGTTTTTCATCATATCCGTATAGGCTGCCTAAGTACCCAACCGATAGAATGTTGATGCTAGAGATATCTAGGCAATTGCTCGCCTACGATAAGATTCAAAAGAAAAAGAAGAAGGGAGGTATTGAATTCCCAATTGTCATGGGCAACTCGGATGAGGTGTGTCCTTCAATACAGGCAGCTAGAGAGGCTGAAAGTGAGCTTCAATTTTATCATTTCTCATATCACACCAGCTGACAGCACTACGATCCACATCATAACATCAAATGGGTACTGTCAGAGGAGTTTAAACATAAAGCAAATGTTGAGGATTACTGGGTTGATGCATCAGATGAGATTGAAGTAAGGAAAAGGATGTTCTCTTGGTTGCCTATCACTTTGATTAGGGAGTGTGAAGTTCTATCGGCTCCAGACCAGGTGAACGAGGATATGGACGTTGTCCATCCGGACTATGCAGCAATGAGAGATACTCTACTTCTGCTCCCAGATTGGTCAGAACCTGAGGTTGCAGATTTGGACACACTTTCTATCCCGGTCCTGACATTCACTAGGGCATGGGTTGACAGGCGGGTGAACAGGTTGAAGAGTAGGTCAATTGCTTTGACTTACAATCTGATGGGAGATCACAGGACACCCACCACTGGCAGAAAGAAACAGATCACACGAGGTCCGGAGTCTAGAAGGAAAGAGCTAGTTCGACATGAGCCTACTTAGCCAGAGCCTCCACGGGTTGCAGTTGAAATGCCCACGCCATTGGAGACACGTTCTCCCAGTATACAGTAGGTGTATTTGTTTGCTGATCAGAGGAATGCATTGAATCAGGTGCAAGTAGTATAGGATATTAATCAGCCTCCACGGAGAGAGTCGGTTGGCCAGAGCATCAACGCACCTATTAGGGTTGATCAGCAGGATGATGAGGGGACTATTACTGACCCTTAGTTTCAGCAGGAGTTAAAGGCGGCTTTGAATGATGATGATGATATAGTTTCAGGAGACACTCAGCCACTTGAGGACGATGAGCCTCGCCAGAATGATGTAGAAGTTGAGCAAGTTAGAGAGGTAGAGGCACGAGAACAGTAGCCCTTCGATATACAATATGATGTGCCTGATTGGCTTAAGGATAGGATGAGGAGAAGCCCCAGTGAGGAGATTGATCCAGCAGTTGAGATGGAAGAATTTTTGAACAGGATCAGTGCACCTCCACAGAAGAAGGCAAGAAATTTTTTGAAAATCTCCACTGAAGGGGATGGCTCTCGCACCCTTCACGTTGCCGTGCCTCAAGTTGATTGTGACCGAAATGATGCAGTGCCTGAGAATTATGTGGTCACGACTTTGGATTTAGGACGCCCCACTGGTGCACAGATTGTAGAGGAGTGTGACAACTCCTACCTCGCCCTCAAAGATAGGTTATTCAAGAAGGAAGGAAAGTATAAAAGACTAAAAAGAGAACACAAGGCCTTGATTGGATATGTACAACAGTTGTCTCATTCTCGAGGGCAGGAGATTCTAGTGATAGAGCCTCCAGTAGAGATACCTAGGGAGTCGATCAGTGGCTTGGTAGAGTTGGGAAAGATGGCACAAGAGGCAGATAAGTGGGTCACAGGGGTTCGTGCCGAGACGGAGAAGTTTATGGAGGACCTTCCTTTTGCTTTTCAGCAGGCCTCTAGTATTTTGGCACGGATGGAGGCAGTTGATCATGCTTGGGGTGATGCTTCTATCTATCAGAGCAAAGTAATTTAGCGTCTTGAGGCATTGAGGCATGTTTCGTTGCGATTGCTAATTGATGGAGGTGTCATTCAGGAGAATGACAGGTACGACTTTTCCAGATGGTATTCTTCAGCGATCTCGGGACGTGGTTTCTTCGACGCTGCACAGGCGGATTCAGCCAGGATACATAAGGCTATGGCCAATATTATTGATGGAGTTCAGAATACTTTTGAGGCCATATTTGCTAGGCGGTTGAATCCAGATGAGGTTAATATTGATAATTTGAGGGGTAGGCTGGTGCCTTTGTTTTCAGATGTTAAGACCTTCATACAGGATGATTTCGAGAACACTTCTACTTTCTCCAGTTTGATTCAGAGCACGCAAGATTCTTTAGTTGCTTGGAGGAAATCTTGTACAAGGCATGAACATTCAGTCACAGTGTTAGAGTTTCAGCTAGATTGTGTTCCACCGATTTCAGTTCAGGAAGTTGAGGCTATACTTGGCAGATTTGTTGAGTTTGCAGCTAGGGAGAAAGAGAATGGGAATGCACTGCTAGACGAGGATCTTCTAGAAGACTGATTGTGGACATTTATTGCTTTACTATTTTTGGGAGTGAGTGGGGAATCTTTGCTCATTTATTACACCACTCCCATTCTGGCAGTTTTTAGGGTTAGGGCTGAGGTGGCACGATTTTAGCCACTCTATTGATTGTAACCCTAGCCGTCTTTTGGGACCGGGCTATCTATAAAAGGGGGAGTCCCCCTCATTTGTAATTCATTAGACATTAGAAATTAGAGGAGATTGGACATTAGCATTAGAGCTAGAGCTAGAGAGTAGAGCATTGTAGACATTTTGCATATTGGAGAAGAAAGAAAGTTTTCCCTTTGAAAACTTTTGTGGAGATTGTTGTGTAACACTTTTCATGATAATAGATCTTTTCATTGATGGTGGAATTTGTCTTGTCATGAATAGCTAGCAAGGTCTCTTCTTCCTTTCGAATCCAAGTAGCTTAATTTTCATGCAAGTAGTTTACTTTGATGTGTGGTGTTTTGTTGAGGTAGCTTCTTTCATTCCATACCACTAGCGGCTTGTTGATGATAAATTTTCCTTGCGTGGTCGACTGGAAATTATTTTGAGTTTAACTTCGATTGTGATTTGTATACTTATATGCGTCGTTTTGATGGTGTATGTATGCTAAATTATAATCTGAACATCTTTTGCTATCCCCTTTGAAGATTGCACCAATTTTACTTAGCCTGTCCGACGTGAGGCTAGGTGAAATTCGGTTGAAGTCTACCAAAATTGAGCTCCATACGTCCTGCATTTAGAATAGGATATAAGTTTCTTAGGCCTTACACTCCTTTACTTTCCGCACATTTCTGATTAGCTTTAGGAAAACGAACTATTTTTCCAAATCATACACGCAAGAATCCCCTTCAAAGCATACACTGAGTGTTAACTGCAAGAAGTCTGAACAATTGTGTAAGTCCCCTCGTAAGAACACAGCAATACACATCAACCAACTGAGGGTGTTCCAAGTATTTCGGAACCTTGGAGTTGAACGTGTGATCTATCTCACAATCTTAGCACACCGAATACTTTGATCAAGAGAGAACGGAGTAGCCTTCGGACTATTTTGTTCTACTGTTTGGTGCAGTCACAAAAACCACGTCAACACTAACTAATCCCGAGGACTAAATCCCAGACAAAACATTATTTATTTAAACTATTATTATCTATTCCCAGTATGACCAACTACAACATTTATTTAATTAGTACGGTCGATTACAATATAATTATTTATTAACATGGCCGTCTACACTCATTCCCTGAATCCTCAGAATCAGATTGCTGATTTGATTTCTCTAACTCCAAATCCTCATAATATGCCCACATTACTCTATGAGCTTTCCCCTTAGGTCTTAAGGGGCAATCATGGTTCGCATCATAGGGCCCCTTACAATAGAAACATAGCTTCTTTTTTGCGTAGATCATTGAGTGTATCACAATCTAGAGGTGCCGCTGATTTGCCCTTAGAATCTGATTTATCCTTCTTCTTAGAGAAAGACTTGTTGTCTTGGAATGAAGACGACCCCTTGGATGAATACTTGCTCTGAGGGGCTGCCAGCTCCATGCTTCTAGCCTTCTTCATTACTTCCTGAAGTGTGGAAGGATCAAAAGATTTTACCCAGGCTCTCATAGGTTCCAATAAACCCTCAATGAATAGCACCACCAGTCGTGTCTCTGAAATGTTAGGGACCATCACTGATAGTTTCTGAAAGTCACCAATATAGTTCTCCAAATTCCCCACTTGCTTGAGCTGGGCCAAATCTCTGAAGTATGATTTAGGATCCTTCATATCAAATGCTCAACCAATCTATCCACAAACTCTTGATAGGATGTGATCTGACTATGCTGCAATGTAACTAACCCATGATACAACCATTTGTGTACTACACCCTCCAAATGCAAAGTGGCATATTTGATGGCCTCCTCTTCTGTCATGGGTTAGAGAGACAAGAACGTATCTAACTTATGGATCCATGATTGTGTTGTAGTTTTGCCACTACCATCAAACATAGGTAATGTAAGCTTGTTAGTTGCTTGCTTGAGATCCTTATTCTGATTCTAAGGTTTCCTCTCCTACCGAGACCTGTAGTAGTCCATTCTTGTTTTCACAAATCGATCAAAATGCACGATCTCTCGTGCCTCTGGTGTCAGTAGTCGCCATTCATCATGAGCAGCCATAAAGGCATCAACAAAAGTGGGTTCCTTAATCTCTTCAACATTCTCCTCCACTGCTCGTTCTTCCCTCAAGAAAGTGGGTTGAGTTGGCCTATCAGCAGTGCGAGAAGATGCTCTTTATACTCTCCTTGAACCTGCTATACTCCTATCATCATCTTGATCCTTGGGTTGCCTCCTAGGTAAGTTCAACTGCTGTAGAGTGTTTTCAAGCTGCTAAATTATCCTAGATACCTGCTGCTGACCAGCCCTTAGATCTCTCAAAGCATTAAGTACCTCTCTATCATCATCTCTTCTTCCATTTCTGGGAGGAATTCCTTCTCTTCTTTCCTCGATAGGACCACCAATCTCTTGATGTCTTGCTGCAACAGCTGCTGATAAGGTGTGTTGTTTAGGGTGTGGTGGCCACTGTGTTTGTTTTCTTTCTTCTCTAGCTATATATCTGTTGGTCCTGTCACTTTGTTGCATAAATGAAGAAAAATTCTAACCCAAAGGATGGCAGGAAACTGCTCTGATACAACTGTAATGAGCCTTGCTCAAACTGATCACAAATTAACCTTAAATTGCAGCTTGGAATTTTGTCAAACAATTGACATGTAAACTTGTAACTTGCTGGTCTGATTGTTTCAGTCTAATATAAATGTTTTTCCAATGATAACCAATGTATAAACTACTTGCAAAAGACTTCTATGATGACTAGACGAGGTCCTAGATGCAATGCAGATTTCTTTGTATGTTTTCAAATGCAATAGATGAAGTTTCATGAGCTAAATATGCAGCTACAGCTTTTTGACATTATGTCAAACAGTTAGCATACATCCTCTTACACAATTCAAATGATTTAGATTCAAATAGAGAACTCCCAACTTCAAATGCTTTATTGATGATGCAATCTTCTTACAATGTAAATGGGATGAAATTGCCAAGACTCTTGGCTTACATACATATGACAAAATGCTTGAATCAGATATGACCTTTCACCTACAACAGTGTTGGCGTAACAACTAACACCTCTGGAGTAGAAGTTGTTATGAACAGCCTATGTACACTACGTAATGAGTGCTCTTCAAATTATGGAGGGGAAGCTCCCTCGTTGTGCTTTACAAAGGTACTTGCAAAAGAAAAATAAGCTAAAACTATGTCCTGTCTTTTTGTTTCAGCTGCTAGAGGCACAAGGCTTTCTTGAAAGAACTTACACGTTGCAGCTGAGTTTTCTCTGGTTTCGCAAATCAACTAAACTACAACTTATATCTATCCAATTTCCCCAGGAAAACAGAGCAAGAGGAAATGGAGCAAGGTTATGACTATCAGACGATAAACACATTCAGATTCTCTACTTGAAGGCAAGGTGGCGCAACTATCATCTCAATCTGAACAAGTTTATTAAGCACAAAACAGATTTGAGAATTTGCTATGATAATCTTATGAAACCCTATGTGGCATAACACTCAATCAGCATAGTAAAGACTCATAAACAGCTTTTATCATTAAAATCTCTATGAAACCCTATGTGGCATAACACTCAATCGTAATGATAAAAGTTTCACAAAACAGATTTTCCTAATCTAAGAGAAGATTCACCATGAAAACTTTATGAAACCCTGTGTGGCATAACACTCGATCAGCATAGTAAACACTTCACAAAACGGTTTTATCATGACAATCTTACGAAACCCTGTGTGGCATAACGTTCGATCATAACAATAAAAGATTCACAAGACAAATTTCTCTAAACTATGGAAGAATCCAGCATTACAATCTTTCGAAACCCTATGTGGCATAACAATCAATTGCAATAATGAAGACACATGAACAAATACCAAAAAGAGCAATATTGAGGGCAAGGTAGGCGCAGCATATATTTCTCTCTCAAGCAAAAGTTATTTACAAATGAGCAAAAGCTCTTATTTATATACATCAAGGTAACCCTAAAATCACCTTGCAGAGTTCACTACGCTTCTTGCACCGCATGCAAGTCATGCTCTAACCCTAATGAAGTAAACTATACGCTTAACTCGCAACTACCCCGCCTAGTCCAAAATAAATGTCCTAATTGACCATGTGCAAGCATGCACGCCCCAGAGTTTAAAGCTTAAAAGTTTAATCGCCACTCACCTTCGCTTAATCAAACCCTAACCCTAACTCGTGTTGGATAATTCGGTGGATGAGATAAGCATGTGTTAAGTCAGCAAGTGAACTCTAAGACCTGAAGTCAAGTTAACCGCCAGACTCAACCTCCTAGAACTTAATCAGACGTTTTAACCGCATTGCATCGCTCCATGTCAACTCGGTCTAACACTTCGACCAAGAACTCATCGATCTCCCTGTCATCTGGCACTTTGATGCTGCTAAAAATAACAGTCTGCTTCTTTAGTGTGCACACCATCTTTGCATTCTTCAGTCGCCTTTCTCAAACTGGCTGCAATTACTGAAACATTCTCTAATTTTGGCGCCCTAGGTTCACCTTCAAGGCTGTCACAAATCAGCTTCTCGAATTCTGCTTGAACTTTTTCCAACTCCACATACGTGCCATCTTCGAGAAGATAATGACACGGAATCTGAACAACGAAGCCACTGACAAGTGCAAGCACTCCAACTACGTCATCCTTCAGTGAAAACAATTTAGAAGAGATCTTCTCACATATTTCTGTTCTGAGAAGGTGCTGCTCTCTCCAAGTGAAGACTTTCTCTTGATCTTCGATCATCTCCAAAGCATCGCATGCAACTGATAACTGAGATACCAGAACACGATCCTTTGCCAAACTCTCTGCAACTGCAATATCCAGCAACTGAATACCCTGACGGAGTCTGTGTGCCTCACTCCTCAACTGATATAAATCTGCAAGAAGAGTTTTACCAGCAGCAACCAAACTGTCAATCCAATCATCCAAAAGTCTGCCATGGCTGACTAACTGATCCAATTTTTGTTTCTCTGCAGGTGTGTGTTGAGTAAGAACAGGTGCTCTATTTGGATTCCCATGAACAAGATCAGAAATGTATTGACGAAGTTGACTAATTTCAGTTTTGAGTAAAGCTTTATCTTCTCCATCCTTCGTGATACGCTCTTCAAGATTATTGGTAACAATCTTAAGAAGAGCTACATCTGTCTCTCGTGTAGTCCTGCCAAGATTTGCCTTAGTGAATGTAAAGTCACCCACTTCGACCTCATCCAAGCTTTTACCTTCTGGAGGCACTGCAACTTCTATCACAATCTCTGATTCAGGGGTCTTTTCGATGTGCACTTGTTTCTTAATCTTCTTGTTTGATCTCTTCTGATAGGGCTCACCAAACTCTGACAAATCAAGATTGTATGACGGTTCACGCCTTTGTCTTCCCAAAGACTTTTCGAGCCAACAAGACTGAACAATATTTTCAATTCGTGGAGAGACTGTCCCTGATGTATCAACCTGTGGTGTTTCAGTTGTCTCCGATCCTGCTTGAATTTGTGGCTCAGGCTCAGAATCTATATCAATAGGCGGAACGTGAGGTGAACTAGGAAGTGAAACATGAGGTTCAGTTTGAATTAATGTCTCTACTGGAATCTCAGGAACACTCTCAATCTGTTTCTGCTTCCTTTTACCAGTAGCCCTTTTCCCTGTGTTTCCACTGAGTCTAACTCCTTCCGGAGGTATTATAATGGCTTTAACTCTGGGTTTTGCTCTAGAAGTAGAAGGCAATGACGAGAAATCCTTTGGCGGCTCTGCTACAGGAACTGACTTCCGTGTCCGTTTACTCTCCAAGAATAACTTACTAATCTTGATCACTGATCTGGAAACCTCTTCAATAGAAGTATTCTCTTTAGCATACCAATCAGGTGAGCGAAGTGGCTGCCTAGCAACTTGGTCTTTAACATAAGAATTGAGAAGAACTTCTCCATCATCATCCGACAAACCATCAACATCTTCTGACAAGTAATCAGAGAGCTGTCCAACAGTGAGTCTACAATAGTGACGACGACGAACTTCAAATTCATCTTCACAATTTGCCCAGAAATCTTCAAGTGCTGGCGTATGTGCAATCCCTCGCTCTAACCGATTTGCATAATGTCCAAGAGGATCATAGGAACGCCTCTCAGTATAAGGCTTGAATTTGAACCTTTCTATCTCAGTAGACATACGCCTGGCATCTGTTGCTGCATCACATGTGAAAATTCCCAATGAGAATGGAAAATTTGCCGCAGCCTTATGACGACTACGAAGAAAGAAGTGAACGTGCTGCATTTGCCTGAGAAACTCCATAAAGACAATCTTGTCTGACGGATATCTCGGCAACATCAGAGGCTCTCCAACATAACCATAAACTCGGAGGTACGTGAAAGTAGGAAACTGTATGAACCAATCTGCCCAAGTCTCCATTACTGATTTGGCCTCGGCTGAAATACGAATGTGCATCTCATCATCAAGATCCCTCACGGTTCTCATGGCAAAGTGATCATTCACCACTCGGAAGTCCTGCTCAGACTGAGAAAACTCTAGCTGTGGATAATACTCATGAATATGCTGAACACCGAGAGTACCATTGGTTTTAAGAAGTCTGAAACTACCTTGAAATGCCACCAAGTAGACCAAATAAGATATCATATGAAACTCGTGATGCTTGAGAAAGTTAGAAATCTGCTGATGTAAGCAATCACTAATTAACATAGCCCAGTCAAAACGCTCTGTGCCATCAAGGATTCTGGTAATCAGGTAGAACATCCATGGACGGAAAGTGTTAGCATCTGACTGGCCGGTAACTTGATTGAGTAAGGTGATCAAAACAGCAACTTCTCCTTTAAATTCACCACGACCAACCTTCTTAGGCAAGTTAGTTTTCTGAATTGTCAACCATTTCTGAGCAACTTTTCTCTGTGAACGTTGATGATCAGCATCCCATATCTTCTCGCAAGCTTCAAGATTAACAATAAAGTTATCTGAGCGAGGAGGAATAGCAAAACATTTCTCTATGTCCTTCGGCTTGAGACTGCAAACCACTCTTCCATCAACCGATCTGATCTGTCGTGAAGACGAGTCATAATGCTTAATGCAAGCAAGTACGAACTCAAGATCGAAGATAGAAACAGGAATGGATGCCGCTGCCAGCAACCCGGAACGCTCAAGATTCCTCATCAAATTGCTGCTAACACCTTCTAAACTGCTCAGATTGACCACTGGATAAACATGATTTAGGTCCGTATCTGAAGTCTTGGTGAAATTATGTGTAAGGACTGATTTCACCTTGTAATCAATGAGATTGAACTGCATTTTGAAAATGATGACTTTTGACTTTTGACTGTAAAGTCGAATATGCTTGAAGAACTTTCTGAAAAACTCTGAACAAGGCTAAAAATAGCTTCTGACAGAAGAAATTTTCAAAGAAATTCTGGAACATGGGTTTAGTGCACAACTGAATTCTGAACAAACCCAGATAGCTGGATTCTCGAAAAAATGTGATTTAAGCCCACATGCAAAGAGATTCTCGGAAAAAGGCTCAGAGCTTCAGAATGAAGACTACGGGGTGATTTTCTCGAAAAAATCTAAGAAGTGGGTCTTGTTGCAAACGCTGAAATATGAGAACCCAGATGATCAAATTCTGAAAATGTGTTGAATTACTCTGGCATGCGAAGAAAATACCTAAGGTGAGAAATAGAAGAAATAAGACAGAAGATAGAAAGTTTTGCTTGTCTGCTTCTGAAAAATCTGCAACTCTCTTCTTCGAATCTTTACAAAACCTGCATGCAAAGTGGAAATAAAGTCTAGAATTGACTTCTTCTGAAGAATCTGAGCTCGTAGCTTCGAAGAACGCTGAAAACGGACACTTGAATCACCTTAAGCTTGCTGGTCGCTCAAAAGAATACAAGCTTTCAGAGCAAAAGATGATGCAATAATGGACGCCATCTTTGAAATATATAGAATTTCATCATAAGAAATTCGTACTAAATAAAGCATGCATTAAAATGGTGCTTAGCTTCTCATTGGACCTCATAATAGTTAACTGGAACTCAAACAAGCTCAATAAGTGGATGTGCTTTAGGGTTTGCCTTTCAAGTCTTCAGTTTAAACTCAACCATGCGACTTTAGCTTCAGTTAGCATCCTTATCAAGTTCGCCATCCTTCACATTTGCTTTGGATTCATCAATTTGACCTAAAGCAACCCTTTTGATAACTTCAGTTAACAATTTTGATTGAGATAAAGAATTTGCCATCTTCAACCTTGCTTTATCTTCACAACTTGACCTAAGGCGTGCCCTTTGATAACTTCAGTTAACAATAAGATGAAGGATAAGAGATTCACCATCTTCATGCAATAAATATGCTAAAAATAGCGACCCTTTTGGAAGTTCAGTTAGCCTTCAAGAATGCGCCAACTTCATGCTTTAATCAATTATAATCTAAAAATAGCAACCCTTTTCAAACTCAAGTTGCTATAACCTTGAAAAGTGCGCCATCTTCACTATTATCTTGCTTCACTTTTCAAAAACTAAAAATAGCGACCCTTTTCATGAGTGAAGTTATCAACTTCAAATTCGCCATACTTCACTAAAAATGCTTCATGCCTCAATTCGTCCCTTTTGAACTTCAGTTGACATTTGATGAAGCGCCATCTTCACTAAAATCTTCACAATTTTGACCAAAATCGCCATGCATGCAAACTTCAGTTGACATTCAGTAATAAACTTCAGTTAAACTTAACATGCAATCAAGTTAACTCAACATGCAAAGTAGTTAACTAAACATGCAAACCAGTTAACTCGACATGCAAACTGAAAGATCACTCAACATGCCAATATATGAATTGAAGATGACAACCCAGAAAACGTTTAGTCTAACTACAGTCAGAACTCCAGTTAAGGCGTCCATTCAACTCACTTTCGAAAATCCAACTTTGAACTCTCAAACGAATTCCAGACTAAGCCAAATTTCATGAAAATTTAGGCTAAACCTCTCGCCGACTTATTCATCGACCGACATCGGTCGCATCATTCTCCATTACCGGCCGATGTGCATCGCAGAGCTTGCAAAACCGATCACATCTTGAGATCACGCCATAAAACCGACATCACGCTTAAAATCTAAGCGCTTTTTCAAAGCCGCTTTTTCCCCGACTAAGTCAAATTTGATCTTCAGATTAACGGCGGAAAAAAACAAAAAATCCTTCATAACTTCTGCTTTATCAACTTCTGGACCAACTCAGTTCACCGGTTAAGCTCGCTTCGCACGCATCGGGCCGCAAAGGCACATTTCCCAGAAAACATCCGAGGGGTGAAAACAAGAGCCGCTTCCTTTCTCAAAAGTTGTCATTCCGCATTTAGCCATTTCGAAACCACAAAATAATATAAAAACTTCCATCGCAGTTTGTGACATCTTCTCGACCGACGGACAAAAGTAAACGGAAAGTCAGAACGTAACACTTTAATAATAGTATCCGCTGGAAATCATCGTGAAAGAAAGTTATTAAAGGTTTGGTGCTTGGGCTTCTTCCCACAATGTTCTTTTGCTTTTTCCTCCGATATTTTGACTAAGATTTGACCCAACGTTTGACCTCCGATTCAGACGCTTCAGCAACTCAGATTCACCCTCTGACGGATGCGTCGCGAAGCTTGAACGAATGTGAGATAAACATCTTGGATGGCATTCAGCCAAAAACCTACGTCTGGCACCTCAAAAAGATGGGCGCCTTTCTGAAAAGCTGCGCTTTTCTCCAGTGTTAGCCAATTATCGCTTTCGCCTTGATTTGCACCGTATCTTCCGTAACTCGAACAAAACAGGTCCGTTTGACAGGCTTGATAGCTCACTGCAAAGCTGACGTGATGCCGGACAAATGTCTGCTGGAGGTGACAAACCCTAAAAATAGGATCTGAGCCCCTAAAAGATAGGGCGCCTATTTTAGAATGTGCTCCCTTCTCCAGAGATAGACAATTTTAATGTTTTTCGTTCAGATTTTCATTTTTCTTAAATCTCTTCAGTAACAGACTTACATAGTACTGACACCAACTCCATATTTGAAAACCCCAAAAACGACCATTTGACGACACTTTAACAAGATTAAGACTCAATTAAGCAAAATGCCTTAGTGAAGCAAAAATTTTGGTTTTGGGTACAACAAGCAGTACCATCTAAAATGCATCTAAATAACATGAAATATCATGAAATAACACAAGGGAACCTGAAACTTGATGGCGCCTTGAATCCCCAATGAAGAAGCAATCAATATCTTGTGAGTTGAAGACATTGAGAAGCCAAATCGAATTTTTGAAGAAGTCACCCCTGTTCTGATATGAATGAAGAAATAAAATAATTCACAATGATTCTGTCATGTCCCAAAATTGTAGCACATGAAAATGCAAATAAATAAGTAAATCATAATCACAAAATACATTTTAGTGTGAAATATAAATAACTAGATAAATAAATATCAAAAATATAATGGCAATCTAAATATTAGTATCATAGATAATATTATAATTATAATACATTTATTATAATAAATAAGACAATTAATATTAGTACATTATAAATATCATAATAATAAAGATTTCACAAGAAAAAATAATACAAAATAATATTATAATTATATTCATAAATACTATAATACATATAAAACCACTAGTTTAAGAATAAACATTAAGAAATAGTATTTATATATTGAAGAGGTAATGCAACGATTATTATTGAAGAAAAAGACTTCATTATAAAAGCAACAGCTATATTGAAAGGCAACGAATATTCTAAAGGGCAGCGATTCCACTTTCAAAAGACAGCAGTTTGAAAAACTAAAAAATAAAAAAAATAAAAGTGGTTTAAAAACAATAATGAAGGTTTAAATAAATGTTTGTGTCTTTTCATAAGGACATCTCTCTTGAAAAGATGTATCCTTTAAATTGAATATATAGATATAAAAAGACATTGAATGTAAGAATCAGAAATAGAAGGAATCAATTAGAAATCTGTATAAAGCAGCAGATGGGAAATGAAATAAACTATGGGAGATTTATTTGATTAAGTGCTATTGTCAAGAAATATATTTGGGGAAGTAAGCTTTATAGTAAGTGATTATTGGAAAATTAAAATTAATTATATATATATATATATACACGATTATTGCAATAATGATGCTTGCAGCAATTATGGAGCCTTATAAGTAATTATGATCATAATATAAAAATGGATAGATTAATATTTATGATCAGTCAAATGTAAGATTGAAGGAAGGCGACTAAGGAATTAAGAATCATGGGAAGACACAACAATTCAGGTGATGTATTCACTTAGCAATAATATTTAGGATATAAGAACTAGATATTGTTAATTTGATTATTGATATAATGACTTCCTTTAATCTTAACATAATGAGAATTATCATAGGAAATGATGAACTTAAGGAAGCATTGGTAAATGAAAATATATTTGATTATAGACATGAAATAAATCTCGGATGAAGACAAATATATCTGATTGTTTAAAGATTGTCTGCTATGTGCTTGTAAACCTATTAGGATGGACGGAACATGGGTGAAGTGGATTGCCTAAAAACCCCACTTTCGGCCCCTTAGGCCCTAGACAAGGGATTGGGCTTTGCTACCCCTTAGACCCTAGACAAGGGATTGGGCTTTGCAGCCCCTTAGGCCCTTGACTAGGGATTGGATTATAGAAAGATGGGGGTCCCACCTAGGCCTCTGCCCCTTAGGACCGAGATATGGGATTGGGCAAGAGGAGGTGGTAGGCCTTAGGCCACTTGGACTCTATGGTTCCTGTCCCCTGATAGGACGAGTGTCTTCTGAGGTGTTGCCATGAGTGGAGTATGCAAATACTAAGCCCTAGGAAAGAAGGATTGTGATGGACAACCTCTTGAACTTTACATGAGGGCTTAAGGGTGGATCCACTTATGGCACTCCTCTTATGTCTTCATTATTGCCTTATGACTATGAATATATTTTTGGATATCTAGATATTATTGTAAACAGATATATGTGTATTTGAAAATGTTATTAATTTGGTGAATGCAGATTTCAATCTAGGATTATTTCATTAGAGAAATACATTCCTTTTGGAAAGAAGAAACCCTAAATCTAATCAACAAGAAAATTCTAGGGCAAACAAGAAAATTCAAGAGCAAGGCTAGGTAAGGGGCATTACAGATTCCAAGTCCCAATAACTCCAAACACAACCAGCAAGCACCTAGAAATGGAGCGCTCCAATCTCCAAGAGAAATCGATGCATATATGAGCTTCAATGAATTTGAATGTGTCTCCAATGGCATCCCTGTTTGCTTCAGATTTAGCTTCATAAATTCTTCAAATAAAATCTGATCCTCCTCTTCAAATAATCGATCCCCCAAATGATATTCTTCAATGCAAATTGCCTCCAATATTATAGTCTTCAAAATTGGCGCTTGGCCACAAATTTTTCCCAATGAAGTGACTGAAGTATCACCTCCAATCTGCAACCCTTCAAGAGATATTTCACTCCCTCAGTTATGCAATCAATGAGAGTTATCGTTCCCAAAGATCAATTGATTATTTGCAGACCACTTGGCTCTACAAATGCTCAAGAAGAAATCACCAATCATCATCATCAAATCTGGGTGCTGAAGAATGAAACCTCAATGTCTATTTATGCCTTTCTTCTAGAGGTTGGCCTCAATAAAAAAAATATTATTTTTTGACTTCTAGAAGATTCCAATATATTTTTAATTATTTTCACTTTATAAAATATGAAAATATAATATAATTAATAAAGTGCATCTCAACATCAAATTATAACATAAGGTTTTCATAAATAGAAATAATAATGATGTCAAATGGGAACCCTCAATCCAATCAAATAATGAGCCAAATAATCACCGAATGACTGCCATATGACTCTCTCACCATGCCTCATTAGCCTACGAGAGCCACTAATAGGCTAATCCTGCCAATATGTCAATGTCAACTAGAAGGGGACATTACACACATCCAAAGGCATTCCTATGATCCCTTGGGTCATTATGCAACTCGGTTGGAGTGAAGTATTGCACACAAGTCAACACTTGAGGATTTTTGGGCTAATTGTGAAGACGAATTTGAAGTGTGCCGACATCACTACTATAGACTCACTATTGCTCAACTTGTTGATTTCCTATCAGAGGATGTTGAGGGTCTGTCAGACGATGACGGGGAGGTGTTGCTTAGCTCATATGTCAAAGATCAAGTTGCTCGCTAGCCACTTCACTAGCTAGAATGGTACGCTAGGGAGAGTGTAATGTCCCCTTCTCATGTGTGATGAACTCAGTTGACCGTTGGCCTATTCCGGAGACCCGTAGGCTATTCGAAGGTTGGAATTAGGGTTTCCTGTTTTGGGGGTTGTTATTGCTCGAGATTTGGTGATTGATTTGCGGATTCTTCCTGGGTTTTCAAAGAGCTTCGTTGTGGTGTGATTTGCTTGGCGTTCCGAGCACCTTTAGAAATTTACTATTTTTAGTAAATTCTATTTCTGGCAGTGGTCCTGTTGTTTTTGGCACAGTTGGCTCTCTTCTTCAGTCGACTCAGTTGGTTTGTTCAATTTTGGCCTTGGGATGCATTTTGGAGAGATAAGTTCATGTTATTTAAATAATGTTATATTTCCCCCCCTTGGCCTAGTCTTATAACTTAATGTTGTTTTTAAAAGTGGTCTTCAAAGGTGGGCGCCTCATTGAGGTAATTTTATATTTTATTAAGGTCAAAATTGAAGCCTGAGGTTTGGATGCCTATCTTATGAAGGGGTGAATTTCAATAAAAGTCAAAAAATGAAGCCTTGAAAAAGTGACGCCATCTCTTGGAGGGAAAAAGGTTGTTTTCAAATTTGAAATTACGGCTTCTCTTCTAGAAGCTTCTGGAGGGTCTTCTCAAAATTATAAAAGGAAGCCTTGGGCCTTCATTTTGATATCTTTTTGTCTTCAGTAATGTTACTCTGCTGGAATGGTACTGGGATCGCTTGGAGGAATGAATGCCTCCTAGCCTTGGCATTGCTTCTTGCTTGAAAGATAGCAACTAGTGATGAGATAGTTGTAGTTGAGAGAATATTGTAGTGAGGATTGCTTGTAGCACTTTGGTTTTGCATATGTAGTTTAGTTTCATGCAGTTTAGTAGTTTTCTGGTGTTGCTGATTAACATGGCTGTAAGTGAGTTTCAATCATAGATTTGAAAATAAAATTTATCTTCTTCTAGACATTGTCTCATTGCAATTCCTTGGTAAGGGCGACCTTATTTGTTGAGTTTTAGATTTCTTGATGAAGGATTGCATTTTATGGAAGAAAATCGCCCCTCACTAGAGGCCGTACCATTTGGATTTCTTGAAGTTTGTGCAAAAAATTAAATATCAGTTTTGGGGTCTATTTTATGGTTCCTTTGAGATATCCCTTGCCCAATTTGATATAAATTTTCTGATTTCTTACCCAAGGAATATTGTCAAACACTACTGATGTAAAGCCTTTGTTGGCTGGGATAGCATTTTCAGTTTGATGTGCTTGATAGAAATGAGTGCCAAGATAAATAGAAAGCTTTAAAACATTTCTTCAATGTCTATAATCAGATCTAAATGCAATATGATGCTCCTTTTGGATTTTCAAATGCAAGTACATGAAGAAACTATGAGTGCAAGTGCAGCTACAGCTTGTTGACATTTAGTCAAACACTTGCCATACATACTATCAATGTAAATTACAATGCAATAATATCTATCTCAAACCAGCAACTTATATCTCCTTAATTGCAGTCAAATTGATCACAATAATGATGATATCAAACTGCCAAGACTCTTGGCATTACAATATATGAATATCAAAAGATTTTCTGAGTACAATTTGCAGCCTTAGCATGGAATCTAAATATGCAAATGTATGCAACCTACAGCTGTAACTATACTATAAAAATGCAATACTAATGGACTGATTAATGAGAAGAACTTGATTGAATTGAAGCACCCTTGAATGGAGATGAAGAAGCAAGCAAAAACCGATTGAAATTGTGCTTTCCCAAGTCAAATCGAATGCCTCCAGCCAGCCACCCCTGTTCTGGTCTGATTCTCAAAAATAAAATAATATAAAGCATTAAGATTCTGTCCCAAGCATCAAATATGATCTCTAAAACCCAAGGAAGAGGGCGAACCAAGTCCCAAGTGAATTCGATGTCAAATGAGTGCTCCACCATAAAAACAAGCCTCCATTGGCGTCCCAGCTGTGGCTGTGAAAGATCTGATTTTATATCAGATTTCTTCAAAATAAATCTGCTGTGAAACCCTTGTGTAAATTTTACCAAATTGCCAAAGTACTGTAGCGTACACTGT
Source organism: Sequoia sempervirens (assembly GCA_007258455.2). Lineage (NCBI taxonomy): Eukaryota > Viridiplantae > Streptophyta > Pinopsida > Cupressales > Cupressaceae > Sequoia > Sequoia sempervirens. The sequence goes on from VDFB02050389.1 coordinate 67,661, forward strand.
AGCGCGGGGCACTATTCATGCGTACTGTAGCAAATTCACTATTCACACGTATTGTAGCAATTTCACTGTTCATGCATACTGTAGCAAATTTACTATTCACACATACTGTAGAAAATTCACTGTTCATGCATACTGTAGCAACACATTAAATAGCTTGAAACCTGATTGATAATGGCTGCCAATGAATAACTTAGGTCTGCAATAGATATACCTTTAAACTGCCTCAAACCCTATGTTGATTTTTCACCTGTAAGCTCCAAATGGACTCCTGAATGAAGCCCTCTCAAGCAATAATATCAGCTGGTATTGCACAACTTCAAAATTGCACTAACACTGAAGAGTTTTCGTTCTCCAATGCGGAAATGGTAGAAAACCCTAATTGGTTTCCTCTCCAAGCACGAACTCCAAAGACACAATTTAATATTCTCAAAACATAATGAATTCGAATGCCTTTGATGCCCTTTTATAATTCCTCAAGAAGGTCGACCTCTTAAGCTGCTTTTAATCCTCTTTTGAAATCCACTTTAGGTTTTTAATAAAACTTTATAATATCTCTCTAACCTTGGGTGTCCAAAATAATA